>JAVTVY010009448.1:0-42840 GCA_036873755.1 Hanleya hanleyi
AAGTATCCGAACGTACAGTGTCGCTGGGGGGTCTTTATCCAGCTTGACGATGGTGGTCATTATCGTGATACTGGGATGTTGTCGACAGCTTCCCAGCTGGACTTTGACCGTATGGCTGGACTCGTATAGCAATGTGAGGATACCATTTTCGAATATCTTGTTTTGCTTTACATACGTTGTTCAACATATGACACAGTGGCTGGACTTTAAATTCTGCGATTCATCCAAAATTGCCTTTGTTAGTCTTATCGTTGTCACTATCCTTCCCGTAGAGTTAATGTACGTTTTACCCTAGAAAACCCTACGTAGTAGTTTAGAATGACACAACTTCGTAGGTGTAATTTATTAAAACAAGAAAGGTCATGGTAGCTTCAATACGAGGCAGGTAAAATTAATCTTGTTTGTTATTATTATTTCTTCCCTTTCAAAATATTTATCACATGCATGGTAAAACATATCTCCATTATATATCAACATAACTAGCGTATGCGTTGGGATCCACTGATTAACTTGGCATAATGCAGGAGACGAGCCACAACGAAAATAATGAGGAAAAGCATTTCGTAGATCAATATTTCTACATTTATTTATCATGTTATCGTTAGGGATAGTAGTTTACAGCAACTTTCATGTGTATAAATAAGTTCTACAGAACAATCCAAAGATAATCAGCTAGACAGACATTATATAAAGCGAGTGATGTTTTAAGCAATGAAATCTACCCAAAAATGAAATTAACTGGAAAGTTCACGAGAGATCCTCATTGGTTAAAAAAACTTACCCACTATATAGTATGTCTGACTGGCTCATTATATTTGAATTGTTCTGTAAAGCTTATATATACACATGAAATCTGCTGTAAACTACCATTCGGTAACATGAACAAACAGATGTCCAAATATTGATCTAGAAAATGTCTTTCGCCAATATATTTGGGTTCATCCCCCCCCCCCCCTCCTATAAAGAGTGTAGGATTTCCAAATACTACAGGTAATCTTAATATCTGGATCGGGCTTTGACCAGTTTTATTCATTTTCTGTAGTGATCGTATAAAGGGAAGGGGAGTACGTGCGCCTGGAATCCAATTAATGATCCTGTATATTTATTTCTGGAATAATAAGCTTTTTAGATTTTTAGAATGAAAGATGTCCATTCCTCGTTTAAGTTATGGTACAATGAGTCAAATTAGAGGTCATATTTTCCCTTCCTAAATCTTTTTGATGACATCAACATCATACAAAATCCTATATCTGAAACATATGGGGATATTCTCGATAATCAGCGCTACATATGGACGATTTATCGAATACATCGAGTTTTCTTTTTATAGTAGAGGAGGCCAATGTCGCCATTGGAATAAAACTTAAGAGTTGGTTGAGCTGCAGCCGGCGACAATTTTTAACGGCCCAGTGTAGCCACTTACTCAAAAAACCATCATTCTTTTCTTCCCAGAGCGTGACCACGAAACGTCCATGTTCTGGGCCTGGCTACAGGACTATGCGATATTTTATTAATTTTTCGGGGGACTTAGGATTGGGAATGGATGAAAAATTTGGAAGAAATAAAACAGGAGTTCTGATAGGGCCTATGCTATTAAAATCTACCGCCCGTGAATGAATATAATGTGTCAGATATGTAAATTCGGCTATAGTAGGGGGTTTGCATAATTAGCTAAAATACACAGGACTGTCAGTTCAAAATGCTACAATTTCTCGTATTCAATGGCCCACTTGTAATTATTTTGGTTCAACATTATCGTCATGTGCCACATTCATGCGCATGCCGATTGCTATAGGATACTTTTTATCTCAACGTGGAATGTAACCTTACCTAACAGTAAGGCAATAAAGCTCACAGGAGCTGTAGTAGAAACTTTGAGTACGAGAAGAACTCTCAGCACACGAGCCTGGGAACTCGGAATATGGTCGAAACTTCGAGTACAGTACCCGGAGTTCCGACCGGAACTCTGAGGGTACCACTGGCCTGATCATGATTGGGTCTGATCATTGGGTAGACTGTAGATTATCGTCGAATGGATACGAGGCAATGTTCCATGGGAACTAGAATACATTTGTTTTCTTTTTCAAGGCAAAATATCATGGGAAGAGCTTTACAATAAAAGCGTATACCTGAGATACAACACAATATCACGAATCGAATAGATTCTTGTTATGTGCTTTAGAATAGGTTTACCAGAAGACTATTCTGTGAAGTCATATGACGCAGTCAGTATGTCGGCACCTCTTCCCACTTCCCTTATATGCGTTGTAATTTTACTAACCACTCCGTAAAATATTTGGGTTTGATGTCCGTTATGCTCAACTTGGTTTAAGAAACGCCGTTTTTATATTTTCAGAACACGGCTTCTAACTGCAGTGGCAATTGTCCAATCACCCACAGCAAAACGGATGAAAATTTCATGGCTTTTCTAATAGGATTCTGTTCGATTCCTATAGCAACTATACTATTTAGCGTTATATGTGGCATAGTATTTGCCTGGGTATGTATAACTTTCTGTTAGTTTGGGTTAATTATTTTCAAGGCTCAATATCTCTAAACATTTAATTGATTACTGGAGCATTTTAGTTGAAATGTGCCATTTCTGCCTAGAATGAACAACGCTTCACGCAAATTAGATCTCGGGATTTCTATTCAGTTCAATTCTATATCATGTATCTGACCGGCCATTCTCGAGAATATCATTTGTAACCCTAATACTGTATGCGAGTACAAGCGACAAGGTCCGTCATTCATTATTAAGCCGTCGTCCATCAAAAAATATACGCGACCATAATCCAAATACCTTTTCCGTATTTCATATAACAGCAGTATCACCTAATTCAACAAGCAGCCAGAGGATGCTAGGTCCCCCGCCAAAATGGCAGCAATATTTATAAGCGCTGTCGGTTTCAGAAGATATTCATGAGGATGGCAACAGCTACCTCACAGGCGTAAGAAGCAGAGGGGTCTTTCCACCTTCCCAGGTTTTGAGATCAACTCCGAATGGCTGACTGAATGTTGATTGCTACTGTAATATATTTTCTTTACCATGTAGCATGAAAATTATGTAACCGAAATGCAACCCCAAGAGACAACTCATGGCATATTATCTGCAAACTAAATTTGACAAGAATATGAAGGCATCCTCAACCTATTGCCCAGAAACCAAATTTAGACTTTGCCACAAGGAGTCACCACCTGTAGGTGCAAGCAGGCAAAACACAATCCCAAATGACATCTCATGTCATGGTATCGGCATATGAACTTTGAGACTCTGAAGAGGGGTCAAGTTATTGCCGGTACTAGATGCCCACCGGTGTTCATGTTATTTGGGGCGGGTCACATATGAATACAAAATTTGAGAATAATCTGATGAGCAGTTGCCAAATTATTGCCCGGAAACAAATTTTTCCACCAGGAGACGCCACCTGTAGGCAGAAGCGGGAAAAATACAATCCCAAGGAACATGGTATCGTGGGGACATCTGCATACCAAATTTGAGAAGAATCCGATGAGGGTCCTCAAGTTATTGCCCAGAAACCAAATTTAGATTTTGACACCAGGTGACGCCACCTCTAGGCGCAAGTCAGTGAAATGCATTATCAAGCGACATCTTATGTCACGGTACATTCATACAAAATTTGAGAAGAATCCGATGGTCAGTTCTCAAGTTATTACCCGGAAACGAATTTGTGATGTTGTCACCAGGTGGCGCCACCTGTGAGTGCAAGTGAGCGAAAGGCAATCCCAAGCAACAGCTCCTGGCATGGTAAATGCATGCCAAATTTGAGAAGAATCCGATGAGCCGCAACGTTTCTCATGTTACCCAGAAAGGTACATATGTAGGATATTTCAAAGAAATTCGACCAAGTGTTTCTAAGTTATCACTTGCAGCATGGAATAATGGAATGAACTCTAGTGGCGCCACCTCCGGGTGGATTTTGCTGAAACGCACCACCAACGGTGTTTTGTCGCACTGGGAATGCATTTACCAAATTTCAAAGAAATCCGACAAATTGTTCGAAAGTTATCGCTCGCGAAGGATTTGAACAAACATGAACGGACATGCATTAAACATTGGAACAAGACCCAGTGGCGCCACCTACAGGCGGATCTTGCTGAAACGTAATACCAGCGACGTCTTGTCGCAAAGAATGCAGATGCCAAATTTCGGAGGAATCCGACAAAGCATTTAGGAGTTATCGGTTCCGCAGTATTTGCACAGACATGCACTAAATATTGGAACAAGACCCAGTGGCGCCACCAACAGGCGGATCTTGCTGAAACGTAATACCAACAGACGTCTTGTCGCAAAGAATGCAGATGCCAAATTTCGGAGGAATCCGACAAAGCAGTTAGGAGTTATCGCTTACAAGTATTTGCACGGACATGCACTAAAGATTGGAACAAGACCCAGTGGCGCCACCTACAGGCGGATCTTGCTGAAACGTAATACCAAGAGACGTATTGTCGCAAAGAATGCAGATGCCAAATTTCGGAGGAATCCGACAAAGCATTTAGAAGTTATTGCTTATGAAGTATTTGCACGGACATGTCCGTGCATGCACGGACACATAGAAGCAAGACCCCAGTGGCGCCACCTACAGGCGGATCTTGCTGAAACGTAATACCAAGAGACGTCTTGTCGCAAAGAATGCAGATGCCAAATTTCGGAGGAATCCGACAAAGCATTTAGAAGTTATTGCTTACGAAGTATTTGCACGGACATGTACGTGCATGCACGGACACATAGAAGCAAGACCCCAGTGGCGCCACCTACAGGCGGATCTTGCTGAAACGTAATACCAAGAGACGTCTTGTCGCAAAGAATGCAGATGCCAAATTTCGGAGAAATCCGACAAAGCATTTAGAAATTATTGCTTACGAAGTATTTGCACGGACATGTCCGTGCATGCACGGACACATAGAAGCAAGAACCATTTTAAAGTCCCCGGCCGCGTTGCGGCGGGGGACAAAAACATAATCATAGTATACATAAACAAAGCTAGTTTTATGCAAGAGAGAAGCGGTCAACAGTTTTCAATGGTGCCGGCAAGACATCATGACGTTCCAAAAATATCAAATCGTATCGTTGATCAGTATTCTTAATCCATATGATACAAGCGTCTAGTCCGTCATTCATAATTCAGCCGTGGTCCATTAAAGAATATCCGCGTCCATAATCCAAAGACCCATTCCATTCGATGTAAAGTCGTCATCTAGAGAAAGATGTATCTAACTCACGCTTTGATTGTGACATTATATGAACACCTCGAGGATCGTGAAGTACATCTAAGATCGATGCAAAACGGATATTCCCTTTATACCGCGTTAAGTCGTATAGTAAGAATATCTCTTAATTTAACTCCAAATTGGTGGCTAAAAGTAATAACGATACAAAGCAGGCAATAGCTGTTCAACGCTACGCGGTAATGTTCAGTAGTGTTCCGTTATGTGCATTTTCGCAAGAGTTAAAATAAAACATTTCGTGAAAGTGAATGAATGTTAACCCGAATCTTGTATTTTAGCATCACTCATTCGTGAAGGTTTATATTATATTCAATTTAATTCTTATGAGATTAATCATATTGTTTGTTGCAGGTTAGTTTGAAGGCCTCTAGTTTCTTTCACAACAAACTGTTGGAGCGGATAATGAGAGCAACGATGACCTTCTTTGATACGACACCGATTGGGAGGATACAGAACCTGTTTTCGGCAGATCAGGACAAAAGTGTGTACTATCTCTTGCACTTCACTGTCTGGATTTTTTTTACACATGTTATTTGTCAAAAGATATATAATATTTATTTTGTTCCTGCTTGGATTTCGGTACTAAATGTGTGGGTAAGGTCTTTCTCTCTTGTAGGAAACTATAGGCTAGGTCAATGCATACTATTGTTTTTTTTAATTTTGTGCTAACTCTCGTAAAGAAATTAGGTCTTTGGATTATGAAAGCAGAAATTATTTAATAGGCAACGGTTGAATATTGAATGACGGACTAGACGCTTGTATTTCGAGTATGAACCGAGAGCTCTTTACTAAGGACGAGTGTCTACTGCAATGAATTGTACTGTATATGCAGAGTGCGTTTTGCGTGATAAAAAAAAAACGCCGTGTTGTGGAGAACAATATAAGCTGGTTATTAATACTTGTCTACTTGTCTGAGAACCACAAGCGTATTGGAAGTTACATGTAGTAGGTGCTGAATGATTATTGTTTTCCGCACTCTTGGGAGGTCAAACATTTGTTTCATGAAAACTGGTTATCATGGGAATTGAACATTTAATCCTATCTGGCTTGGGCGATTTGGGGTGTACCGCAGCCGAGAAGGGAAGAAAGGGCCCACCCTATATATTTTCGCTATCCATTAGACTAGAGGAATGAAACTTACCACATTATATCTTTTGGTCAAGCTCTACTAGAAAATGTGAAAAGATTCGAGATGGTCACCATGATGACGTCACAGTGACTCATTTTCAAAAAAGGCATTTTTTTGGCGATTTTCCCCGTCAGAATTTAGATTTTTTTATTCATGTGCTCACTGATAAATTTGTAAATAATAATCTGATATGAAATAAAATAAGTTTTACCCATTTTTCCATGCAGAAAAATAAAATTTTGAAGAAATCTGACGAAAATATCACTTTGCGGGTACCCAACATGCCACCGTTCTGAATTTATCCATGATCCTTTCCTCTGGGGAACATGCAGATAGGCTTAAAATGACTTCAGCTCTCAATTTTTTGTCGTTCCGGAGATAGGAGCAAAAAGACACCAAGGGGGCGAACAGTGCCTCCCCCCCCTATCCAGGTAGGGTTAAGATGATCGTTTCCAATCAGGTGGATAAAAATAAACGTGCCTTAGATTTTTAAATCATGTTTCCGATTGCTCAGACATTAATCTTCAATGTAAGAACTTCTCACTTTATTCAATTATTTTTAGACTAAAAAAAAAAAAAAATCCCGTAATATTCCACGAAAAAAATCTAGACAACTGGTAATATAAACAAAACTAAGGTCTGTTCTTGTTAGCAAAGCCATCTACTCAATGAAAAAATTCAAGCTTTGGTAAAAATAATGTTTTGGAAACCAAGGCTTAGTTTCTTAAGACAATTGATCCTAACGATCTCAGTACCATTTGGTTAACATGACTGTAAGCCGGGAAAATACACTTTCCAATACTATAAATGCATGTATATGTACATCGATCAGGTATATCTTGTAAAAAGCTCAAAATACAACAGTCCTCTCAGATCTTGAGTGAAACATGTTAGATCTTTGGATACGCTATCAGTTTTTCCTCGTTTAAATTGCAGTGACTGAATTCAGTAGTATTGGAAGGACCGATCTCTTAGAATTTGGTGCGGGGGATAGTGGATGAGGCGTAAATGAGGCGAGAAATTTGCCCTTTCGACCTGAGATGTTAGGTTGGACCTAGGACCAGAGATTGGTATGAGGTCACCCGGAGTGTCTCCAGGAAAGATTGGTTGACATCATCGCTGATGTTGTCAGTAGTAGAGAAAGCGCAGTTCAAGTGGAACCGTTGCATCAATGGATTTTGTTCTGGGGGGTTATATCAGAGTTGGCGGGCCATACATGGTAAACGTACATCGTGCATTGTGTCGTACTGAAGCTCACCTCGTGTGAAATAAAACTGGGGTGTTGGTAACCTTGACTAGTGAGGATATCATGCGCATGCGCAATCGAGGGGTTGTAGTGAAGGGACATTTGTGGATGCACAAGAGAGTGTTTGGGGGAGATATGGGCCATACCTGGTTCAAATGTATAATATTGCGATGCTGTCAGCGTGGACTGGGTAGCGGAAATAGGGAAAGTCTCGCTGTGCAATGTGACTAGGTGCCTACTTATACATTAGCCCATAGGGATGGACATGTGGACCATAACGGCACCAGAGATTCCATGGAAGACTTTTGCGAGAAATGGCGTAGAAAAAGCGCAGAGACTCCATGGAAGACTTTTGCGAGAAATGGCGTAGAAAAAGCGCAGGGCTAATGCGTTTGGTTTGTAAGCCTGGGCGTATCAAAAGTATGATTACCTGAGACATTCTGGGTCGAAATATGGCAGTTCTGTGGAACGCTTGTGTGTGTGTTTCGACGTCACGGTGCACATGTGCACTCGAGGACTAGTAGGGAAATCGCATGCGCGCACTCGAGTGGGTGAATCTCGATCTATGGACAGTCGTCGACCACGCCGTAATCTATGGACAGTCTTCGACCATGCCGTGATCTATCGACAGTCTTCGGCCATGCCGTGGCGGATGCTTATTGATTGTTACTTGAAGACGACAGATCAGCCGACGAGTTGGTCTTGGGGGACACAGTGGTAGATGTTATTGTCCAAAAAGAGAACCATGCACGAATTATGCAAAAATGATAGTTCCCGGGTCCCTCATCAGTCGTCATCATGAGATCGACACACCTTTCATCATGATGACTGCACTCATCACCAGAGTCTTGTGGTGTTATGGAGAATGGCTGGTGTCGTATGCGACGATGCCCATCGTCAGCATTGTGGCCACCTTGAACCCGCACACTTTGTTACAATTATTCATGCGGAGGTTATGAAAGCCGACTGAATATTGAATGTCGGCTCTAAGATTTTCTATCGAAAATCTCACTGCGGAAACTGATGCAAGTGTGAGCCAGTTCTTACCAAAAACAGGTAACCGGGTGCTGTACTGGCTGGGCTGATCAGTGTCCAGGATAACAGGAACTGTGGGCACTCTCGTGTTCTGGCACATGTAAGCACCGTCCTGAAATGTTGAAAACGACGTAAAATCCTACTCACTCACTCACCCAAAGATAGTCATCGCAGTTTCAAAGGCAGAATTTCTTTAGTAAAAAAGAGCATCGGAATATCAGTTTGAACGTCGATTACATTGTGGCGTTTAAAAACCCAGAGATACCTCCTACCTGACGTACATGTCTTTCTCCAACCGCTACCAGATTTTTGAGAATTCAACCACCTAACAGCACGGGCATATGCTCATCGACCTAAAGCCAACCACCTCGCGACCATCTCTCGCTGCCGAAATACCCCCGCCCCGCCATCCTTTGGCAGGTTCCAACAAGCGAGTCTACTGGTCTTGTCCCACAAGCAAAGATGAGACAAGTGGCATATTTTATTGCAGTCCGCAGAGCTTGGAAGCGCACAGTAGTGTGAACGCCCTCTGCCGAACATTAGAGGATCAGTAAATCTCAATTCCAATCCTTAAAACTCAAGACACCTATTATAGACTTACAGCGAACTGCCCGCTACTATTTTCCACTCAACCGATTGACCGTCGGAGGCATGGACAGCCAATGGCAGGCGGATTATTTCTACATGAGTGCGTTTGCTAAACATAAAGAGGGAGCCGATATATCTTAAATCCATCGATTTTTTTCGAAATATGCCTGGGTCCTACGCATCAGATTTTCAAGACCGTTCGCAAAACTTTGTACTCATATTCGGGACATAATTGCTCAATAGATCCCTCCAAGAGTTTCTGAAAGCCCATAAGGTGATCTTATAACAAACGTTCAATCGAACATTTGAAGAACGGATGTAGGAACATTTTACGGCCTAACATACAAGGCGGTAGATCAGTGTGCTCCTGCAACTTGTGCCAACGTAATATCCGGAAGACCTTTATCAAAGTCACCAGGCGCAGTGATGCCCAGGTCCGAACCGTCTTGTGCACCAATCAATACATGAAACGGCCACGTTCATATAAATTATAGCGGATCAGTAAAGTCGAGGGCAAGTTCGAGAAATCGTACCTTCCAAACTGGAGTTATGAACGCTTGTGATCACATACCGAATACCCCGCCAACCTATGGTGAATCAACTGGAAGATCTTCAAGGGGAACCCTTGGATGGCACGTTTTACAACGTGGAGTTACAGCGCCAGCGGTGAAATCCACAGCAGACGCATCCCGAAGCCCGGCCGACGCCGAGGCAAGCCAGATAGTTTAGTGAAGTGAAAAAGCTGATCCAGCTTTTCTAATTCATGGGTCCTCTCCACAAAGTTTAAACGGATATATAGATTCTCCACAGAAGCCGGAGGTCAATTTACACTCAGACATGGACAGCAGGCGAATGGCGCTTATACTCTCAGACAGCAAAGGACAAGTAGGTGCTGTGACACTGTGCGTTTTGTAATGGGGTGTCTTCTACGGCGTCGAAACTGTCATCGCTCTAATCAGCAAACCTAGGGCGATGTGCTCTCCACCACTATCGGCAGGTAAGACAGCATTGTTCAATTCTAGCATAACAGCGCAACCGATCTGACCACTAGCCGACACTCCTTGTACGTCAGTACCACACGCTTACCTCGATCTTGAAGGCCTTGCCTAGATGGACGAGAGTCCAACAGGACGAGATCATTTACGGTCATCACTGAGGCGAACATGATGTACAGCGAACAAAATCAAACGTCGGACATCTGCAATAGAACTCGGCTAAGATACCGAGGCTACGTCCTAATATCATCTATATTATTGTCTGAATGTGAGATACCGAGGGAGGCTTTCCTTTGGAGACATATGGTTGCATTTTAGTCGTCAAACGTCCTCAACATTTTCCACCTCTTACACGGCTCTCCAATCTACATCACAAACTTGTTATACGGCAGAGGCGGTACCCTCTGTTCTATCGCGACTCCCCAGCGCACATGGAGATAACCGACAGTGGCGTATGGGTAAAACGGCGGAGTTTTACAGCGAACATTCGTTCGGTGTATCTCATGTTACCTTTACATGCAGAATCGCTGACTCTTAACCGATTGCCTATTAAATTCCGACTAATGCGTTGCATTGCTTCGATGACCCCCGGCGCAGCGCCCAACAACAACATCGTTATCCAATCCAAGGGTCAGTGTTGTACGTCCGCAAAGTGAAACCGAACCCAGCTGTGCTGTTGTGCTCTTTCGGGAAGAGGGATACGCCAGACCTTTTTACTCTAAACTCTGTCTCATACATCCTCAACACAGATGAACCGATCCGGAGAACAATGGGTTGCCATGTACTCGAAAGAAGAGTACGAGAATAGTTTGACTCAAACGGACTGCCACTGATTCATTCAGCCATGACGTTCTTAAGCAAACGTGGTGTTGAAACAGTCAAGCTTGGCATGGCCCGAGCAGTAGCGTATGTGGACAGTACTCTCTGTTTTAAAAAACCGAGTTGTGCCCAGATGTGCTGGACTTAATCGAAGACCAATTCATTGTAAAAATCTCATTCGGGGCTCACGTTCTAACGTTGTTATCGTTCACTGAAGAATATGAGATATCACCCAACACCCTGCCTTTTGAGTTTTATGTATGTCGCGGTACAAAATTAATTCAATAGGTGGATTCGAACCCACATCCGCATGCGCAAATCAGCACTTAGGACTGACGCATTAGACCAGTAGGCCACCTTGATCCAGCGGGCCATATCGACCAAATAGTTACCTACTTACAAGAGTGTATGAAAGATGGCCTTGCCGTTCACCGTGCCACGTTGAAAGGGATAGGCACAATAAAAGGGAGCGTGCAAGTTCGTTTGTGCAGACGCCCGGTCAACCACCACGGCGTTCGCACTTGTGACCTATTACGGCCATTGGTTCGCCTGGACGACTTAAACGTGCACTCTACGACCTGCATATGCATCTAAGTGCGAATTGAGACCGAGTCTTCAAGCGTTCGAGGCAACTGAATGGACATCAAATCTTCATCTAAGGATTGCATCTACGTCGCAACTCTCGAAACCGGACGATTCAGCTCTCATGAAAATCGATCCCCGATTCAGCACTACGAGTTGATGTAACCATGGAGATTTATCCCAGAACCGAGAAAAGCATCCGTCCACATTACATTTCTACCAACTATTGTCAAACCAGTTTGAATCGGTTTTACCAAGAAAATTAATCGCCGGAGTATAAAGCGAGTATCCTATTTCATTTCACCAGACACTGTCGACAGCCACGGGGTGTACATCTGCGACCTGCTAGAAGTCCTTCACCCGTCGGTACGACTTACATCGCCCTGAGTCAGTATACCTGTTCCACATGGGGGATACATTTAATAGTGTGATAATTTACATCGCCATCAACGGTTACACCATGGGTCAGTGGCAAAAGAGGAAGGTGAGAAATGTGGGCATCGATTCAAACGCCTTAATCAGTTGCAATGAGACCAATGCATAATTCACTCTGTGCTTCAGGCACGTTTGGATATGGAACAACCCCAAAGAGACCATTATCGAGGCAGGGAGACTACCCATCCAACGCAGCAGGGTTAATGAACCCATAGAACACAGCGTCGATATAATTTAGTTATACGGCCTGCTGGGCGATATTCAATCGTGTGGATCATTTATACCGTCATGAATGGTTAGACCATGGGGAAGCTACGTGTCTTTTGGGGATTGTGGCTGATTCTTTAAAACCCAGAGTCAAACGAGTTTTTTTCTTTGATAACACCTATACCAAACGCAGGTTAGTAGGTGGAATAGCCCGTAGAGACCTGCGTCGTACCAGAGGGTCCACCCACTCACAGGGCCGAGGAGCCCAACGAGGCCGATCCCCCGACCGCTCTACTGTCTGGGATTTATTCAACTTACATCCAACAAATTGACGAACCTAATGATCCAACCGTACCACCCCACGGTAGCAATGCTGTGCACTTCGTGGATGACCCATCTGGCGTGGCCTGTACCGGCGCCTCTGGGCAACCATCCTTCAGTGTTTTCATCGGCAGTGTCCTTTGCGAAACATCTACAATTTCCTCTTCTTCAACCTCGTCCGTCAACGCAGCTACCCCGAATCCAGTTTGACGATCTATTATCTGTTATTTACCCAAAATTACACTTGGGTTACAACCTACACCAGAAAGAGAGAAACAACGTCGGCAGTACTATCCCAAGCGCCAACATCCACGTCTTCGACCAACCCTTCACTCTCACTCAGCGTGCATCGCGAAAAACGAATGTGGTCCGCACTGATACATTTGACTCGTTCGCGAGGGGCCCAAATATTGGAGAGCTTTGTTGGGTTTTTCTCCGCCGAAATGACAGACCAGCCCATAATTTGAGAGCGTTGGACAAAGAGGTGTGTAACGCAAGGATAGCCGTTCATATTGGATAGTGATGATGACACTCAAGAGACAATATGCGCATCCTGGGTAGCTCTACAGCCTGGAGATGTTGTAGCATTGGGGATACTAAAAGGATTCACATGCAAGCGTATGAACCTCCCCATTTTTACCCAGTGCGCCTCGCCAAGTCCCACTTTACGCTCTAAGTTGCAACCCACACACACATACGCACACTGCAAACTGCGATTTCTCTTCTACTGATGACATCATTTCTCTGGTTTGTATTCCGCGCATTCTCTACAGGGTTCATCCCCAACCGCCATTGTCAGCAAATCAACCCACATGGGTTAATGTATCGGTAGGGGCCTCCTCACCAGTGAACAACGGCAAATGCCATGCCTCCATTACTGACCACGAGTGCGCATACGCACCATGATTTCACCGGTCCACATCACCACCCCAATCTTAGTCTACACTAGGAGAGCTTCAGTACATCATCATACATGACTCATGTAAGTCAAGTATGACGTGACGCAGTCTTCTCTAGAGGCACTCCTAGTTGCCATGGACACACTCCAAGACCCAAGGTATGATCCATCCCATGTCCAAAAGTCAAAAGTCACGCCTCATTTACGCCTGGTCAACCCTCATCTCCTCTTTCTCAAATACTAGGAATGTGTGGGTGAATAGATTTTATTTCGCTTTCAACAAAATAGAATGTTTCCTTATATCACGACGGGTAGGAGAGGAGAGGAGAGGGGAGGGAAAGGAGTAGGGGTACTTATAACGGGCCAGTCCTTGTCCTAACCTCAATAATTATCGATCGGTCCTTTTCCTATTACTAACCTCACCAAAAGAAGAACAAGTTATTATTTTCTGGAAGCTGTTGACTCTGGGAATCTTAGCCCTTATTTATACTTAATCATTACAGTAATACAGACTATCTTGTACAACAAAATAATCTACACAAGGCCATCGAGATCACAGGGGCTCGTTACCGTTGTTAATTGGTTAATTAGGCTGATTGCAGGGGGAGGGGTAGTGGAGGTAGGGAATAAATGGGAAAGGGTGGACAATCAAGTCGGAGCCGTCACCTCATCACTCTCACAAACCTCTTGTTTTTTCCCCCTTGTCTTCGAAAATCGAATAAACTGCCCTTTTAACAAACCGAGAAATGATTAAAACGCATATATTATACTTTACCTTCTCCCGATCTGGCCCCTTTATGCAAGAAAAAGTCCATTTACCCGCCAAATTTTAACCGATATTTCCAGGCTGACCAAAATCTCGATAATTCCTCCAGCCACAGTGCCCGAGAACGAGCAAGACTTCCTCGCCAGGCCCTAGGTCGTCGCGAGCCGTCAGTCACTATGCCCGTGGTGACTGAAAGGGCAACATTCTTTCCCTGTTGTTTCAAAAGATTTGCCACTTTTCTTATTAAAATGTTTTTCCAGTATCTGCCTGCCCCTGGATAATAACATTGTGTCCTGCGAGGCAGGCAGTCTCAGCTTGCTTGATCTCGTCTTCCGCCATTCTGGTTTCAAGTCAACTGATACCAGCTGATAGTCGGCTCGCGACGAACCCTGGCGAGGAAGTCTCGCTCGTTCCCGGGCACTGTGGCGAGAGGAATTATCGAGATTTTGGTCAGTCTGGAAATATCGGTCAACATTTGGCGGGTAAATGGACATTTCTTGCATAAAGAGGCCAGATCGGGAGAGGGTAAAATATGACATATGCGTTTTAAGGGAATATAACACAAGAGGTTTGTGAGCGTGGCGAGGTGACGGCTGCGACTGGCTTGTCCTCTCTTCCCCATTTATTCCCTACCTCGACCCACCCCCTGTAATCAGCCTAATTAACCAATTAACAACGGTAACGAGCCCCTGTAATCGAGATCAGAGATTGACATCGCTAATACATGTTTGAACAAAGACAGTGGCTCCCGGTCAGCATATTTTGTCATGAATAAATCAAATGTCGGCCATCTCTGAAGCAAGGAGTTAAGAAGAACACTTGCATTGGTAATAGGGTTTATTCCCTGGGAGACTTATCGACATTATTATTCAATGAGTTTATTTAAGAAAAACCCAGCGGCATAGAATTACCCTACCGTATGAAGCTGTTTTCGTGCAGCATCGTCGCCGTGGTGAACCCACAACATCAAATAACAGGATGTTTTCAAAGTATAGCAGTTTTACTTGACTTAAACCAAACAAGTCACATCATCGACTGCGTAAGAAGACATCGGGTGAATATCATTTTAGAGCGATAATAATGCGGAAAATTCTCCATGTTTTAATTCTGGCGTCGAAATGGATACTGGGCCTAGGTGAGTGATTAGTCCAACATTGTCAAAATAATCTCTTACATGGACAGGATAGTGTAAGGAATTCGTTCCTGACAAATCAATTGGAAGATTGCAATTCATTAGGCAGAAATAATCATTTGTTTCTTATCAATTCGCGCGTCGTTTTGATGTTATGCGTCAACACCTTCTTGGTAACTTTACCAAGACAAGAGCGTGCGAATGAATAAGATTTAAGCGACAAAGAGGTGCCAAAGTAGTATATAAAACCCTTATTAGTCTATAAAACCCTCATTCTGTCACAAAAATGAGGCTGAAAAGTGAGGTTGATGAGTGACGTCACTATGACGTCACGGATGACGTCACCTTCTGGGTCAAAGGTCACATGCGCAGTGAATAGGCAGATCTCGGGTAGACGTTTTGGGGTCGAGGTTGGCCACCCTTGGTCCGAATGGGTGGTATGAGGTGTCATAGTGAATCACTCGTGGGTGTCTTCCAACTGGGCTGGGGCGGAATGGAAGTTAGGCTATGGTACGCATGTATAGGCAGGGAATTGTGGGAAAAGGGCATTAGAATGGGTGTTTTGGGTCGAGGTGGGCTAATAGTGAGCGTACGGGATCGCGGAGGGTATCTGTGTGAAGCACTCCCCCAGGCCGACGAAGTCATGGGTGGGTGAATTCGAAAACACAGATTATATACCTAAAACCTGAAAAAAAAACTATCAACCAGGTATGGATGGGCTAACATTGGTTCCCAGCGGATCGTGGCTTGTTGAGAGGCATAGTAGGTGCATGTTTTCGTAGAAATTGGAATGTTGTTGACATTGAGTTGCCTCTCAAGTGCCGACACCAAGCAGAGAAAGCAGAAACCTAGGATATTTGCCATATGGCCTTTGCGGATAGTTTTACAGTAACGCCATTACGCCCCTTCTTAATGCCTAACGCCCAATCTTAACACCTAACGCCCTACCTTCACGTCTTAACGCCTTATCCTAACGCCTTAACGCCCTATCCTCACGTCTTAACCCTATCCGGCCTGGGAGGTGGCGGAGGGGGGCATTATGGCCCCCCTACCAAACTTTCTGCGCTATCTCCGGAACGACGAAAAATGGAGTGCTGAAACTCCGGGACTTTATAGTTTGTCATATTGGAGTCATTTTGAGCTCATTTGCGTAACCCCCTGAGCAGAGGATCATGGGTAAATTCAAGATGGCGGCCACGTGGGGTACCAGAAAAGTGATGGTTTTGTCACATTTCTTAAAAATTTCTGCTTTTCCGCGATGAAAAGTGGGCAAAAACTATTTCATTTCACATCACATTAATATTTACTAATTTATCATGCAGTTTTTGCGGAGACATTGCATAAATAAAAAATTCGGAAAATCCGACCAAAAAATCGACATTTTCACATTTTCTGGTAGAGCTTGATCCAAGGGTATAGTGTGGTAAGTTTCAGCCCTCTAGCTATAGGGATAAGAAAAATAATTAAGGGCCACCAGGCCTGGACAGGTCCCAAAAAGCCCAGGCCAGATAGGGTTAATGTCTTATCCTAACGCCTTAATGTCCTAGCGCAGCAGATTTTTATTCTTTTGTGAGAGATTGTACCATGCTATTATATAACACTAACGCGTTCACGAGATGTATGTATTAATCCATTCACATCACAAAATAGAGAAATGTGAGATTTGGTGCGATGTCATCATCGCTCAAAGCCGGGACATTGTAGGTTCTGGCCCTGTTTCTTAGGTCGTCACCCTAAATGTCATGGGGTATTTTCTGGGAAAAACCCTGTTCCATTAATAGACCTTATCGGGTAGCGTCAGACGTATACGCACTGAGATGTAGTGGAGAAAGGGCACTTTCGGAAATGCTGACTGCCCCAGGCACGCCACGGTTATTTACATAGCAATACATGCAGCAAGATAAGGGGAATTCCCAAGCTACGCCCGGGTCATTACCCGAAGTAACGTCATCGCCGGACGTGACATCATCGCACGCATGTGCATGTCCCTGGTATTACACCCTGTACCCTATAGCCCGTAGGGCATAGTATATACCAGGTGGCGGGTGTACCACCATGACGCCATATGGAAGAGGGTGCGGGACTACCTCCCAGTGAGCGGACATGTGGGCAATGACGGCACTTCGGCGATGACGTCACTCCGGTGATGACGTCACTTTTATCAAGGGTTAAGAGTCAATGGTCAAAGCATGCGTATATGCATGATTGGTTCGTTGACAAAGTGTTCAGGCGTCACGAGACGGCGGTTAGGCGTTAAGATAGGGAGCTAAGGTTTTAAGGTACGTTGTCAAGGTGTTACTACAGGCGTTAAACTAGGGCGTTTACGGATTGAGATAAGGCGTTAAGGCATTGATACGGCGTTAAGGAAGAGCGTTAAAGTGTTGAGGCCGTCGTTAGGGTCTTAAAATAGGGCGTTAATGCGTAACGACACCCGCTGACGGGCGTCGCTGCATTTCGAGGAATTAGTGTCAATTCCATGAGATATCCAGGACCATCAGAAGTTCTGAGCTAAATCACCAGGGCGTTGAAGCTTCAAGCGAGACTTTGGAAGATGGCACTTCTGAAACTCCCCTTCTCTACTAATCCTGGAATGCACAGGCACTCTCAGTCTGACTGCTGGGCAAGGGAGAATATCATAGATGCAACATCAAATGACGGTTTTTGATTGGACATGAGCAGCCGTTGAGATAGGGCGTTATTAGAGGGACGTTAAGATGTTACTAAAAAAGTTTTGCTTTCCCTACTTCCAACTGGTAAATGGATTACTTCCCTTGAGTTGGTGTCCGTACACAATGTCAACAACAATCTCATTTCTGTGAATCACCAGACGATTGCAAACACTATCCCACCCTGCACCTCTGGACAGGCCATGATCAGCTGGGAACCAAAATCATCCCCTCTAGATCTGGTTGATGGGATTTTCCATATTTTATGGGTAATTTCGTGTTTCCGGATTTTTCCCAGGGAAAGTTTTCCTTGCACACACCACTAACGTGATCGGCCTGGAGGAGCGCTTCACATGGATTCCCTCCTCGACCCCGTACGCCCACTATTGGCCCGCCTCGACTCCTAAACGCCCATTGAAATGCCCTTTTCCCATAATTCCCTGACTGCGCATGCGCCACAGAGCCTTGCTTCCACTCCGAACCAGTCTAGTTGAACGTTACCCTACGATTGCTTCACTATGACAATCGGACCAAGGATGGCCCACCTCGACTCCAAAACGTCTACCCCATATCTGCCTATTTCCTTCGCATGTGCAATCAGATCTTTTCAGCAAAATTTAACCCATGGCCTGGATACCCCTGCCATCGTGTTCTACAGCGTGAGACAGAGAAAAGAAGGTGTCACACCCCATACCGCAAATGCCTATGAGTGGGTTCCCCATTAGGACTAACAATGACAAAACTGAAGCATATGATCTTATTTCGGAGCAGATAAATCTTGCTGGTCCGTCACGTCACCGAAAGTGACTTTTGACCCAGATATGACCTTTTACCCGGAAGTGACGTCACAGGGATGAGACGTCATCCATGGCGTCATAGTGACGTCACTCTTCAGTCTCACTCCACTGCCTCATTTTTGCGACAGAATAAGATTTTTATATACTACTTGCCAATACCATCTCCCTTTTCGCTGCCTAACTGAATAACCATCTTGTAAACAGCCGCGATACCAGTGTTGGAGAAAGGGTCTTCACAAAACAAGAACAGTGGCGTGACATCATTTGCGGAAGAGATTTATCACCAGAAGTGACGTAATCACCGACAGTTATGTAACAAAAGAGGATGAGCAGATCCACGATAGGACCAGAAACAGTTTCAAGAAGAGAGTCATGAGTCAAGGTCAGAGCGCACGTTCGGAAGTAAACCGGTTTAGGTTCCAGTATTTCAACAATCAGTGTCGTTCATACAACAGCTATGTTTGATGACGTAGCTACAAATTGCAAAGAATCGTCGACTATGTTCCATCAAGTGGTCTTTTGAGTATTGGTTGCTGCGGGGAAAACTATGGACCTTTGTAGTTTAAACAAAGGCAATCTTCACTCCATACCTGGATATTCGATTACCGTGTGAATATTCGACCAATCAGAATCATGTATGCGACGGACATCGTTTATCATGTGACAATTTAACCCATGGAAATGATAACATGTTGTAAGTTTAGTAGCTCAGAAGACTCTGGAACAGAACAACATTGTGCATTACAGTGCATGCATTGATATATAGTTCAAGAATAACTAGTTCACCAATTCAAATAATGCTATACATATCCAACAGATAAGAATAAAGATATTCACTCAGCATGCTTAATTACAGATGTATCAGCATGAGTTCAAGCTATACTGCAACACTAGCTTAGTCTGTTTCTTATCAAGAGAGGTCTACATATTACAAAATTGCAGTAATTCAAACATTCCACTTGAACTTTTTAGCTGATTTTATATCCATATTCACTGTTGAGAATATATATTTTCAGGGTCCGGTGAAAGATGTCCCTTGTGGAAAGAACCAGGTCAGTCTTCGTGGGTTTACCAATGGGAAAATACGTGCTATATAGGGATCACTTGGGACTCGAGCTTAAGAAGGAGATGGAATTGGTACGAGTCAGAAAAAATATGCACAAGGAACGGGGGTCTTCTGGCAAAATTCGCCACATTTGGTCATCTTGATAAGATGGCGGAACACATCAACGCTTTTGACTTACACACACGTCCATCTCTTGCAAAATGTTTCTGGATTGGTCTCCCCGATCGAGCTGAAGAACGATTATGGATGTACAGAGGTAGGCATAACCCTCTTGATTTCATACTGTACATTTTATCTCTCAGTTGTGTTAATTTTGTATGCTCTGTGCGAAAAATGGTCCGCAATTGATTTAACAGACAACCGACGATTATGTACACGCGGGAGACAACTCTGAAGGGCGCATGTGAAACCATTTGCATGTCGACCTCGAACTCGGAGTTTGAAGACTGTGGAAGGTGTATAGCTCGTCACAACAATTTCAGTGTCCGACTCCTGGGTTGTATCCTTTGCCCCTGTGAAACGGTTTGTTGGTTAAACATTGACTTTGGACCTCTTTACACGATTGTTGAAAAACACTGTCAACAGTGTCACACACAATTGGGTATATTAATCAATTGACTAGTCCACACTGATACACCTTTTCAGCAATCTTCTACCCTCTTTTATAAAGTATCTCTTATCACGCTACATACTGCCATCTGCCACAGGGAACACGTATTGTTTCTTCTGTTTCTGACCGCTCTCCTCTTACTTGCCCAGATAACAGCTCTATTAGACATTTGCGTACACTTCGCCATCCATAAGATGTCTTGCGAATCGTGTGACTCCATTTTTGCGAAGCGATATCCAGTACTTTACCGGATTCTGTTCGGCCTTCATCCGGCGGAGAACAGATTCGAGAAATCTGATAAATTACAGGTTTTCATATCACTTCTGAAACAGATATTGCATGGGCTTACAAAATATATAGGTATGAATAACTTTCGTATCATACAAGAGGTGTGGTGGATCTGTAATTTTGAACAAGTAGGACATCACATGACTCGAAAATGGCGAGTTACGTTGGGGTTACGTCGGTAGACTTTTGCTGATTGGCTGATAAAATCACGTGGTACTTGCAGTTGCCAAAAGTAGGCTGAGAATGGATACACACGATCCCAGGGCCAGTCTTATCGCGTATAGATGACCGAAATGGTTACAGATTGCTCTATTAAATTGTTCACTCGGTTTGCACACCGCCCTAAACCAGTTAATTTTTCTCTCTCCCGTTTTCTTATCATACGAACAGTTAATACTATTCACATGTATTTTGCATATGGAAAAACTTATACTTGGCATAACTCCCCTTTTAAAGATAATTATTTTCTTTAAAACAAGAAAACAATATTTTCCGTATAAGCTTTTCTCCGATCTATATCATATTAACTATACTGTATTTATATAATTTTATCTCGTTGAATGCTAGTGTGTGACATCCCTGTTACCTCTCTATCGGAAATTGAGGTTAACTTTGTCAGCACAAATTGTACACTCTTTAACACCAGAATTCAAACACTGGATAACCCCGTGACTTCATCATTCAGGCATTGTCATCAATTCTGCTGAGATAATCGGCGCCTACATTGTTAGACCCGCGGATCGCTTGCATAATAAAGCGATACTCTTGCAGAAAAAATGTCCATCTCAGAATGCTCTGTTTAGATGAGCCAATGACTGGTGATCTGTTTCTAAAAGTTTCCAAAAACATTGGAATGTTTCTATCGCCCAAAGTATTCCTAAACCCTCTTGTTCTATTACAGAGTAGTTTCTCTCACTGTCAAGCAATTCCCGGCTAGCATACCAGACTGCAAATAGAATATCTCCATCCACTTGTAACAACACAGCTCCTATCTCCATAACTGAAGCGTCAGCTCTGAGGAAAAAAATGATTCTGCAAATCCGGTAACCTCAAAATATGCGGAGTTGACAACATGTCCCTGAGAGCCAAGAAAGCCTTTTCTTGTGACTCTCTCCATCTCACAGTGTTAGGTGTTTTCTTTTTGGTCAATTCGATGAGAGGCGATGCTACATCTGAATAATTTGAAAAAAATCCTGCAGAATCCCGTCTTTCTTCGTCAGAGGTCAGACAGATTTTTGGATGTTGTCTAGTGTACAAGTTATAGAACTCAACCCGTCCTCTTCTACTACGTGACCCAAGAAATCCAAGGTTGAGAATCCTAGCAAGCATTTACTTGGTCTAGTGGCGATATGGGCCGCTTTCGTCCTTTTGAAAAATCACTTGAGACAAAACATGTGCTCTTCCAATGTTCGAGTGTGAATTAAAATGTCGTCAATATAATTGTCAACATTATCAATACCTTCCAACAGTTTACTCATCATTCTCGAGAACTTGGATGGCGCAAAAACCAAACCAAATGGCATACCCTGTTCCATGGTCTTTTCCTTGGTATCCTATGCCATCGGAATCTGCCAGTATCCCTTACTCAGATCTATCTTTCTACAATATCTGTCATTTGAAAGTTGGCAGAAATATGTTAAATACCAGTTAACAATGGGGTCACTGCCACCTATGTAACCATAAAACCACGTTTTCCGAAGAAACATGGATACCAAAGATCGCGCCGACTGGTCATAATTTAATGACATTTAGCAAACTCAGATTGGATAATACCTTTTGGTCCACTAACTATTGAGGACCTCTATGAGAAAATTTCTAAAAATATTGAAGAGGCATCTGGTAAAGGTATTCACCATAAAATCATGACTGTCAGGCCTGACGACAAACCGTGGATTACGAATAAATTGAAAAATGAGAAACGAATTAGAGGAAAACTGTATAACACTTGCCGAATAACGAACACGTAATCCGATATTGCGGCATTTCATAAACATCGTAACTACGTCACTGACCCAGTTCGATCCGCTAAGGACGACTTCAAGCACAAAGCAGACTGTCTCTGTCTTATTGTGACATTCTTTGGGGCAATACTTGCCTTACTCATCTTAACCCGTTAATTGTGTTACAGAAACGCGTAATAAGAGTTCTCACTTCATCCAATAAACGTGACCGTACGCAACCTCTCTTCGAAATAAAAAATCCTGCCTCTAACTAAACTTATCCTATATGTTTCCCTAAGTTTTGTACATACTTTTATGTATCACCCTGAAATTATACCGAAACGCCTTAAAAATTATTTTACAAGACTGTATGCAGTACATCGATATCAAACAAGGAACCAGCAAATTAACCTTTACAGACCCTTCTATGAGCGAAATTTTTCTTTCTAAACCTTGAGAGTAGCAGGACCACGGGAATGGAAAAAAACTTCCCTCTCCGCTCAGATCTATATTCTCATCCTCGCTATTTAAATCTAAGCTTAAGTCTTATCTCATGGAAATGTAGCCTGTTTTTCTCCTTATAGTATCCCGTCCTATGTGCATTAACTTGCCCTGTTCTTTTTTTTCTATAATTGTATGTGTTAAAAGCTTTCACCTACCGTATCTGTACCATCGTTTGTTTGTATATTTTTCGGGATAGAACAAGCCCCAGGGGTTTTATTCTCGCCAAAGTTTTCTGAAATTATATCATTGTATTGTTAGTATATACATATTGGTGAATAAATATCTATCTATCTATCTATACCAGACGAGAACATTTCAGCTGTTCAAAATATTGGTAGAAACTAGGGAATCTTTATCGAAAGACAATAATTCCACTTTTAACGAAATTCTTCCACTGAAACGCTAAGATGGTGCTTTCGCCTATGACACCAATGACAACCCTTTTAAACGATTCGAATCCCAAACTCCCACCCGTTGCACATTAGACTGAAAATACAATCACTGACCACAAAGTCGCGGCTAACGAGTCTTCTTTAACATGTTATTACTTTCTGATATTTTTCTCGACAGCTGCAAATCTGCAAACGTCACACCGATTTTTAAGATAGACGATAGTTCACTATCTTCAAATTACCGTGCAATTTCGCTCCTAAGATGTCTTAGTAAAGTCTGGAGCTACTAGTAGCACAGAATATATGTAACTATGTTAAATATGTTGAACATATTTTCCAGCACCAATCTGGGTTTCTTCCTCCAGAATCTTCAGTTGCCCAATTGCTTGAAATCTATGACGACATAGCTACAGCCATAAACCAACATAAAGAAATTTCGTTTATTTTTTGTGATATTTCCAAAGATTTTGATCGAGTTTGGCTTACATGTAGAGAACTGATTCAAAAATTGAAACAGTTGGAATTTCTGGTAGTATTCTTCGGTGACTTGACAGCTATTTGTCAAATAGATTTCAGAGAGTAGTACTAAACGGTACAGAATCCAAATCCGTTCATACACACTCTGAAGTTCTCTAAGGACCTATACTTGGGCCCCTTCTTTGCTGCTCTCCATTAATGAGCTCCTACGCGGTGCCATCAACAGCATAACAATTATTTGCCGATGATCAACCTAACAATGCAGTCCCCAGCATTAACCGTAATTTAAATGTCATAAGTAACTAGTTCAACATGTGGTTAGTCCAATTCAATGCATCCAAAACTATCTCCTTTTTGATTTCAAGAAAACTCGAAGCAGCCATTGTTGATATTAATTTTGTTAACAAAAAGCTTCATCAGGCCTGGTATGGAATATGCTGATATCATCTGGAACAATATAAAAAATATTCCTGTAAATAAGTTAGAAAATATTCAAAAAGAATGTCTAAGAATTATCACAGGCCTCACACGCATGTTCCTCGTCTCGGACTTTATATTCTGTCTCCGACAATTTCCTCGTCAGAAGTGTTACTCAAAATAGTCCATGAGCTTTCCTTCAACTTAAATCCAACTCCCACCCTTTACAGCGGACAGAAATCCATACAATATTCGTAACAAAGGTCAATTCACGCCGTACAGATACCGTAGTGAGCTTCCCCGAAACTCTTTCTTATCGGCTACTTTTCTAGATTGGAAGAGTTTACCTTCATTTGTATGCAATCTGTCGACTTTTCCTCAATTCAAATGCAAGTTACTACAAATGTATCAAAAGTACACTCCACCCCCGTGGAACCATGTTGATCCTAGGAAACAAAATATACAACTTTGCCGTATCCGTAATGGTTGTAACAACTTAAAGTGCCACCTGTTTAATCATCACCTGTCTGATACTGCATGTGCATGTGGCTTCTGTGATGAGACCGCCAAACTTCCCTTGTTTGATTGTCCCTTATTCACTGTCCCGCGACAACAAAAATAGCGACAAATTTGAAAATCTTCTTGCGGATGACAGAATAAACCCAAACAGGAACATATAATCACACAAATCTGTGTTGGCACATTTATTGAGGAAACAAAATGTATGGACTCAGGCTATGGCCTCCAATTTGCCCAATTCTCGCCCAATAGTGGCCAACTCGCGCGGATACTGATCAAAGCTGGCGACACCCTGTTCATTATGTTACTTTTACATTTGTTCTTTCGTTTTATTCGTTTTATTGTGATATCGAATTAGAGCACTTCAGCGGGTAAGCCGCACAGGACATATATAAACGTAACGTATTACAATGCTTTCTGTAACGTATAATTTTCATATGCATTTGAAACTGCAACGTTTTCTGTTTAGGCAATTTATTCAAGGAGACACACTACTGAGCTTGTTTCACTGCGCTCCGATTTCTTTGTGTAATAAAAGTTATATAAACTAAAAATATCTCCAGCTGTTAGGACTGGTTCTGAATCAAAGACGGTGACATTGATGGGACCCTTGTAAGCAATTGGAGAGATATGCGAGAGAGGGGGGGGGGGATTGACGACGTCTGGAGACTAAACAGAAACTATATGACTCCACAGGAAGGTATCCCTCGGCACCTAATATTCAGACCCGAGAATACGGTGGATGCTCGGACGTACCCGGAGTATCTCAGCCGCGCTTTTATTGCAGATGTTCATGTGGAGACTATTAAGTATCCATAACTATACTGTTGTACCATACAAGAGTTCAAAGGGTGCAAAACCGAAACTATCTTGTGGGACCTCCCTGTATGCAAACAATACTGGACCAATATATCTATCCCAGTCTGTGTTTCTCCTCACACATTCGTTTGATCATGCGCTTTACTGCGCCAATGAACTTTTCAACTAACCAAGGGTATCTTGTGGCGAAATCAATATTAGTTAAGATATACCTATTCCCTTTTCTGATAATGGTCGGATAGGACCGATAATGTCTACGGCTACTATCTTAAATGTTTTATTGATCAAAGGCATAGAACCTAATGGAACTTCGAACACTCTACCCTTTGGAGTAGACCTTTGACAAATGTCAGATGACCGGCGGTATCTTGTAACGTCAACATGAACGGAGTCTGCGCGTTATTGTAGGTTTTCTTTATACCCAGTTGTCGTCCTATAATCGAATCATGAGCAAGTTGTATTACACTTATCCGGACTTCTGTCGGAACCAACAACAGGTTAAAAACCCGTAATGTCTTGTTAAAATGTGATCTGGATAAAAGACAATCTACGGGTGTAATACCTTGAAGGAGTAATACTACTCGTTATTGTGTGTGCTTTATGAGCCTCAACATACTTGTCCGCTAATTTGGCCAATTGCTCAGCACTATGAACTCACGCTCCTTGAGAAAGTTAGCCAGTTCCTTAGTTCAAGTTTCAGTGAACTGCTTCTTAATCAATAAACCACACAACTGATGGAGGTCTCTCAATACTTGATATAGCAACCCATCTTTCCAAAAACAATGGACGTGCGTGCGACCAGCTGCCCCGCTATTTCATCCTTTTCAGACTTACAGTTTCTAAATTTCTGTCTGAAGCCATCCCCTGTATGTTCAAAGGGCTGTAACAGAGCCATCCTCGTCAGGAAGTTTGAATACACTCCCAAAGCTTTACCTTTCGAACAAACACTAAGATTTGTGACCCAGCAGTCACCACTCCTTTGCTGCCCATTAGCAAATCTCGTGAAGCGTAACAGCTAAAGATTCTTGTGTTATCTGTTGTGTCATCAAACGGAGGGATTTTATGGTTGAAAATCCATCACGCCTTGTCGCCCCCAGAAGAATAATGCGAACTAAGACTTGTAGATCGATTTCTATGTTCTACGAGCTCATTTGCAGCTGCCAATTCTCTTAGTCTTATTTAGGATTCTACTTTTCTCGTTCTATTTTGTCTATCAAATTCTTCCTTTGCAACCTCGGCTTGCGCTTGAGGCAACTCGCTCTTCGGCTAACGCAACCTGTCTATCAAATTCCGCCGTCGCTCTAGAATTGTCCGCATCTCCAGCTGCAGCCCTATATGTTCGATCTATATCATGTTGTTCTCTAACAAAGCTGATATCGCAATCCCTGCCAAACTGAGCTTCTCTCTCTGTTTGTTAAACTATAATCATCTATCCTAAATGTCCTTGAACCAATAGTACCCAGTGTCAATACAAGAACAATAGCTGTTACCGGAGCCCAGCGTCTTAATAAACAGTTTTCCACAATCGTTGTTATTTCGGTATCTCTCCACCCAGAACAGCCATGCCTGTATCAAACTAGACTCACAAATTTATGAATCATTCGAGCCACAAAAGAGGAATGTCTCCCGGACAGGCCCCCAGATGCCATGATTGATGGACTTGACATTCATCGTCGAAATCAATCGGGACTTAGTTTACAGGCGGATAATTTAGGGCATCTATATTTTTTATTTATTTATTAGACTGACCAGCATCTATAGTAAAGCACTCTCCACATAGATCAATACATTCATACACACAAATAAACATATATAAGAAGGAAAAAATAATTATATAAAAATTAAAAACAAATTATAACAATTGGGCCTCATAGTTGGATAAAAATTCATGGATATGTAAACACAATTAAATTTACATCACTGATTACACCAGGCGACAGCGTGGACAATGACATGTACTGACCCACGAACAAGAATTTCGGAATCGATCTTCTCGATGAATAAAGTATTTTAATATAATACTTCACTAACTGTGAACAATAAGCATTTAAGCTCAAATGTTCTATTGTATTTCCGTACAGCTTCAGGTTCCACGATTGAAGAACGAGTGGTGAAAAGATTCAGATCTGAATATGGGCATTTACATTTTGTTATTTGTAGATTTGAATGAAACATATTTATTTATTAGTCTCCATGCATACATTTTACCAAAAACACAGCATCATCGATTTCTCGCCTGTAGCTCAATGGTAGAAGTTTCAGCTCAGAGAGTCTATCTGTATACGACATATCCCGGCTTTGGCCATACCCTAACATATATTTAGTTGCTCTCTTTTGTACTCCTTCGATCTGAAGTAACGATTTCTTTACATACGGCCCATGACTGAGAGGAGTAGTCTATTGTGCTCCTAACAAGCGACATGTATAATAGACGTTTAGACTGAGTGGAACAAGATTGGCCGCATGTCCTTTGTATAAGACCAAGCATATGGTTTGCCTTGTTTACAGATATATTGACACGGGGGTCCCAAGAAAAGTTAGAGGACATATGAACTCCAAGATCTCTTAACAATGTCCATATCGGTGTCATCCATAGAGTATTTGAAACTAATCGAATTACGTTTCCTAGTGATTGACAAAATTTTACATTTGTCATTATTGAAGGGCATATTCCATGTCAGACTCCAATCTACTAATTTATCAATATCACATTGGAGTTGAGCACAATCGTTCAACCCCTTAATTTCTCGGATACATTTAGTATCGTCAGCAAAAAGAGCAGTAATTGTTTTACTGCTCACACAATTTGGCGTGTCATTAACATAAAACAGAAATAAAAGCGGTCCTAAAATGGATCCCTGGGGTACTCCAGAGTGTGCGTTTGTCCAGTTGGAGAAGGCACCGTCAACTAATACTCTCTGCTCCCTGTTCTATAAATAAGATGTGAACCATCTGAAGAGGTTTCCACGAAAACTGAACATTTGAATTTTGTGGAGGAGCAGGTCGTATGGAACCGAATCAAAAGCCTTCGAGAAGTCTAGATATAAAATACCAACCTGACAACTTCGATCTAAAACCTGAAGTACTTCACGGAATATTTGAGTCAGCTGAGTAGTTGTTGAACGTCCCTTAAAGCTGACATGACCTTATTCAATGCACGAATGGTAGCGAAAAAAAATATATCTACAGATTGTAGCTCGCGTTGAATAATAGCCGCCGGAACTAATCCGTGACGAGTTTACGACGCCATTCTGCCAATTTCTCAGCCGAGTACAGTTGCTTTCACCGCATATATAAAGCTGGAGTTGGCCCAGGACCTTGCCAGTCTGAACTGACACTCGAACTGTGCACATCGTATTTATGCTGTCGTTATCACCAGCCCAAATTCGAGCTCCATGAACATCATATTTATATCACATTCATTCGCAAACATTATAAATATATCTGAGAAAAAGTGGGTAATAAAATGAAGGATCTGACAACTCAAACACGATTTAGGCATACCGTTCAGTATTTCCTCAACACAATGAAACTTGTTGGCCCCGTCACCAGTTTCTACAGCATTGTATTTCAACTTACCTCACTTGACGACACGGTAAAGAGGGCGCACGAAGAGACTTGATAATTCTTGAGGCTCTATATGATGCACTCCACATGCGATCTTTTTTTTCCAATTTTCCGATATAATGATACTGCTCCAGGCCCACCCATGTTTACCGTGCCAAGGAGGGAATGCGAGATTTGATGTTGCCATTGGAAACTAATTTTGCAAAAAGGGATGGCAAATTCCTAAATACGGAGTTACAAATTGAGAGCCCTTATTGCAAGTGTCAGCCCGTATGTATTTTAACCTATCCACCAGTTGTATAGAAAGGTGAAATCTCTCAACATTCGTGGTTGGGAAATCTTGGGTAACTTACCTTTAACCCTTGACCTCCAGTTGCTATGACAACTTCAAGCGGTCACTTCCGGTGACGCGAAAATTAGGACTAAAGAACTGGCCGCAGATCTCGGCAAATATCGGGAAAAAAGGACTTCACATCTAATCAAATAGGTCTAGATAAACCATCTATGTCCAGATGGGATGTACAGGGTTCCCTATTGAAGCGTTCTTCGAGTGTACTTCGGATCAGGTTACTGGGGTGGATGCAAAATGGGATTCCGGACAAACACAAATTCTGAATAATGGATATTACAGGACATGTCGCCAGGAATGGCGGACATTTCATCTATTTGTCTAAGGGTTGTAGTCAGCAGGGTATGGTGAATCTGACTAGCCGGACAGGTTACCACCTCCTGCATGTGATCGGAGTTGCAGAATTAGATGTGACTGAATGATGGGGCTAGGTACTAATGAGTGAGCCAGTGAGTGAATCGTGCCCAATCGTCAAAGAATGTGTCAGTCTATAGCCACTGAACTCAGTAGCGTGATCTCTGACATAGCGGATTCCTGGGAGCGGAAATGGGAACACGTTCATTACACAATAAATTGCGACCGAATCGCTGGATTATCAAAGGCGCTATTTCATAGACGGCTCACTACCTGATTGCGATACGCTCCCCATGGGATGCTCTTTGTTCGTTCCATGTGAAAGGCAAAGTGCCGCCAATGTGGAGATAGTCGAACGTGAGAGTGTGCATGTGTGTGCGATGATGTTATGACGTTAGGACGTTCAGACGAGTGTAATGCGAAACGATGGGCATTGACGCGCGTCACTACGTTTTGTTGATGGTCCATTCTATAGGATATCACGTGATCATTCAGACCATTCAGATCTTTTGAGCTGTCTGTCTATGGCGTTGGGATGCTAATATAGGTGTTTTCAGGCCATTACTGTGTTGCGTCTATAAAAGCAATCATAACGTTCACCAGGCGTTACGATATGATGCCACACCAGAATAATATACATCGGCACGGACAAGCTGACGCAGACAACGAGAGCGTATCGACGGACACTGACAGTCTATTGACTGATACTGCGACCCTACCAACTGACAACCAGACTGAAAGCTTGGCTGATGGTAAGAAAACTACTTTCCAGGGAATGAAACCCAACATTAATATGGTGGTAGAAAACGATGCCGACGTACTGACAAGAAGTCGTATGACACCACAGACAAATATACGTAGTGTATATTTATAAAACCGACAGAAGAACCAGAAGAGATTCCTTTGATTTTGTATCGTACTCAACACTGAGTGAGGAAGACTAGGAATCTACCTTATTTTTTCAGGTCGACAGTTACGTTATCCGAAATGGTCACGACAACCGCTTCAATTCGAGATCCTGTATGACCTAAATGGACCCAATATTGTGCATATAGGCCATTTTCTCAATTTTTTTCAAATTACAAGCGTCTAGTCCGTCATTCATTATCCAGCCGTCGTCCATTAGAGAATATCCGCGTCCATCATTCAAATGTCCTGCCGTCTTTGAAGTCAATCGATGGTCAAAGGTCAAGGGTCATTTTCTCAACCAGAAATACTGAGAGATTTCACATTTCTATACTACTGAGGGATGAGTTAAAAATGGACGGGATGACAATCAGAACAAAAGTCCCTTTCAGTTTGTATCTTCGTCTTTAGGGAATTGCAATTGGGTCTGTGCAGGCCTGGTTAGTAAGACAAAAATATAAAAAAACTCTTACTTTGGAATGAACTTTCCGAATTGCACAGCACAATCGAAGTGCACCATGCAGAGCCTCAATAATCATGAAATGAATGAAGGGTAGTCCCTTCGTGTCCACCCTTTGGCGAGGGAGGTAAACTGATATGCAATGCTGGAGAAGTCTGTGACCGGATAAACATGTGTCTTTGTTTTGAGCATAGAGCCAACTATAGACAGGTGATCCATGGTTTGAGGAAAATCCCACTGGTATGTGTGAATCGTGTTTGAATAGCCATATCCAAAATTATATTACCAAGTTTTTTCACGATGTATTTTATTGAGTGTGAATTAGTTGGTTATAGAATATGATGCACACAGTTCGAATTTGGGCTGGTGACAACAACGACAGCATAAATATGGTGTGGACTGTTCGAGAGTCGGTTCAGACTGGTAAGGACCTGGGCCATCTCCAGCTTTATATATGCGGTGGAAGCAATTGAACTCGGATGCGAAGTTGGCAGAATGGCGTCGTAAACTTGTCACTTTCATATGGATTTGTTCCGGCGGGTATTATTCAACGCGGGCTATAATCTGTGGATATTTTTTTTTTCGCTACCATTCGTGCATTAAATAAGGTCATGTCAGCTTTAAGGGGAATCCGGACATGAGAGATTTTGACATTTTTTGGTCAGATTGAAAATTTTAAAAAGGCACTAAATTATCAAGGGCGAATTATTTCATCTCAGAAAGATAGAAAACACAACTAAACACAAGAAAATATGATTATTTCTTTGAGCTAACTCGAAAAAATGACTTTGTGGTGGAAAATTGACCAAAAATGTAGTGGATTTCTTGAAGTAAAATTTGAGAATTTCAGAAATGTAGTGACTGTTTAACTCACGAATAAAGTTGAATCATCTCTTCGTTGAGGTCAAACAAGAATGACCTACTTGAACTTTTGGGGAAATAGAATGCTACACGTGGTCAAACCAACTGAATTGTTCAGGAAAATGGCGATTCACATTCCTTCCTGCTCAGGTGGACTTCTTCCGGCCTCGGTGCATTAACCCTTAACACAAAACTGAACACCTGTCAATCAAAGTCCATCTGAATAAGACAGTCATTCAACATGTTGTTGTTGTTTGTGTTGTTGTTGTTGTTGGCACGTGTTCAGGAGGGTTAATGACATTGAGGTAAGCAAGTTTATGTTCACCCATTCTCATCGACAAACGCTTCCAGAACATGCGATCGGAATGCACAACCATGCAGGTGTGAGGGCTACTCACGAAAATCCACTATACTACCATCTTTTTTGTCTAAATTTCATGTAATTAGACGGATGATCTGTTTTTCCTGAGTTTGACAAAATTAGCAAATGTCGCGCGATTTCTCGAGAAGAAGGCAACAGGATATTAGAGTAAGGCGGCTGGAAAAAGTACATCTCCAGGGAGGTTTCCAAAAATGATTTTCTGCAATGAAACTGCCGAATTAAATATTCTGTATTCTAAATATCACCATATTCTACCGAATTATGATGCCTCTTTGATGTTTATACATGAGCGTATGAATATTATTAACGTGATGGGTCACCTTGTTTGGGAAAGAAGCACGCTGTCACTTGGTGCCACCTGTGTGATTTCAAAGCGCTGAATTCGATTTCTTTGCCAACAAAATGGACTTAAAAGTACGTATCTACGTGTGTATTTGTGGAAAAATTGAATTTCATATCTGCTGTAGTTTATTTTATATTGAATTATCTTTATTTTCTTTTGACGTCGGAGGAAAAATGGCGAAATTTCAACGGTGTTTTGTGTTCACGTGCACAGTCGAATATGAAAGTACGGCCACGTGCTTCAGGCGAAATGGATAATTTTGCTCGTAGGATCTCCAAAACTTAGTTGAGACATTTTATTTTTCCTTTTCCTGGCCTGTAATGGTATTTATTTTCTGAAAGTCGCTTCCGAAATTCTTTGTCATCTCGTTTCTTTTTTTGCTTCACAAAGGTATTGAAAACATTTTTCAAAAAAAAAAAAATACATTTTTTATCATTTCATGTCTCACGGTATCATTGTGTCATAAAATTTGGTCATTATAATGATGAGGGGCGTTTTTGGAAATTTAGACTTCGCCAAAATTTTCGAAAATCTCAAAGGTCCTAATTCTCCTTAACAAAACCGTGCTGTAGGTGATATAAAAATGGTTTAAGATGTGAATAAATAGAATTAAAAATACACCTTTCAAAAACCTTGCTACAGATGTATAATAAGGATATAGGCCTATACTTTTCAACAGAAGATTTGTAAGCCTTTTTATGTACAGGAATAACGTTTGCCATCACCCATTCAGATGGTATTCACCCTATCTGTAGAGACTTGTTAAATAAAGAACATAGTGATGGTGCTAATTGAGAAGAACACACCTTAAGAATACGAGCGGGAAGCTCGTCCGGCCCACAAGCTTGGTTTGTGACAATATTTCCTCGACCTCACTCACACCAGCGTTTACGTCTCCGAGATCGGGGTGTTGTGTAACAGGTATGTCTGGGAATGATCTAATCAAAGGTTTGTGGGTAAATATAGACTGGAAGAAGTCATTGATTGTCACTTTAGGTATGAATTCGTAATATTGATAGCGGGAATAAGACCCAGAAGGCTTGTTCTATCCCAAGATTAGAAAATAACACAAATTTAACATCTGGGTACCGTAGGTGAAGTCCATAAATTGGGCTTGTGACATATATGAAGAACTACAATGTGAAACTAGATTAGATTTCAAGAAGATGGTATTTATCAAGGTTTGAAACGATGAGAACTTCATAATGTTTATGATAGTTTATTCAATTTCCGCAGTCCTGTGATTTTAGTGGCATGGCAAGATAGGATATAGATGGGTAAAATGGGCGATATAAGCTTACCTGTTGGTTTCTCACCGGCTAGCATCATAAAATAACCATTGCGGAATAATTTATTAAATAATTATGTAAACTAATTCTAACGAGACTTTGGCACTTGCCAGAAGTGCCATGTATCAGTGCACCTCTGATGAAAAAAGGGAGAGAAAACCCTTTCCGGACTGCGGTATACATGACCATCGGTTAACTCAAATAACCCTCTTTGTTTTCAAGGTAAATTTGTTCCCCTGGATTCCTGGAAGAACAAACATGGTTGGTTTCTGAGTAAACACGAGGACCACGACTGTGGAGCCCTGTGCAAACACAACGAAAAAGGATATATGTACTGGAGAGAGGAACCGTGCTACGAGGAGCACCCCCTTATTTGTCAATTTGGTAAGAACTTCGTTTTAATAGCCAGAATCCCGCTTATTCCCGTGCGATCGAAAGTACGATGTTTAGTATTATAGAAAGGTGATCTTTCTTAGCATTTGGGCTCTCTGAATTGCGGTATAAATAGTGCGGTATAATAGTGCGCATGTCACAAAATTAAGTTTACATCCTCAAGAAGAGGATTTCCCCATCAGTATTGCTACTGAGCATGCCACGGCGTCAGGTTAGACTGTGGGCAAGTCTCAACGTATTCTATCATATTTTCTGACGCGTCGTTGGCGGAATAGTTTGCAAGACTTACCCGACGGGGATGATATGTCCCGTAATATCTGTAACAATTGGGTTGTATTATGAGCTATTCATCACCGAAGTTATCAAATTACCCGCCAATTCCCTCCCTCTCCGCAAAACAAACAAAATTGATCGTGAGTAGTATACATAGAGTAAAACGGAAGGATAGCGCGTCACTGCGCATGCGCGAAGTGAATTTTTGGGTTGCCATAGGGGGGGTTCGCATACGTGAGTTAATTTTTTTTTAATGTGAGTGGGTGGGTTTAAAATGGCGGACGTTTGACGTCCGCCATTTTGAACCCACCCACTCACTTGGGTGCACTGATTGACCTGGGATGTGAGTGGGTGGGTTTAAAATGGCGGACTTTCTGGGTCCGCCATTTTGAACCCACCCACTCACGGGGGTGATTGAGTGCTATGTGAGTGGGTGGGTTTAAAATGGCGGACGTTTGACGTCCGCCATTTTGAACCCACCCACTCACTCGGGTGCACTGATTTGACCTGGGATGTGAGTGGGTGGGTTTAAAATGGTGGTTTTTGGTGTTGTGTGTGTAAAATCTGGGTCCGCCATTTTGAACCCACCCACTCACGGGGGTGATTGAGTGGGTGGGTTCAAAATGGTGGCCGTTTATTTTCTCTGGGACGTTGAAAGTCCGCCATTTTGAACCCACCCACTCACTCGGTTGCACTGATTTGACCTGGGAAGTGAGTGGGTGGGTTTAAAATGGCGGACTTTCTGGGTCCGCCATTTTGAACCCACCCACTCACGGGGAAAACGTATAAAAGCAGTCGATTTTTAGGGCAAGGGGTGTATTCAATTGCACTACTTTGTCGAGCACTCTGACTTACCTGACCTGACCAGCCAGCCTGCCTGTTTCACCTCTAGTCTGCTTCACCTCTAGCCAGCCAGCCAGTCAGCCAGCCAGTCATCCAGTCAGCTTGCCTGTGTTGTATGGGCTGTGAACCTTTTACTTTTGCTTAGTGTTCATTTTTTTCCTTTTTTTAATAGTCAAATAGCTCCAAAAACGTCTATTTCCATTCTTGCGCATGCGCAGAATGCTGATAGTTCAACCCACACCAGTCCATCAGCTGGCCCTTCATCTCACCTTCACATTGATACCTCACTCGGCTCGATCGGGCCACTAGGGGCTCTCCTAGCTCCAAAAAGGCTATTTTTCAGATAAATGTCAACATCGGGTGTACGAAGATTTTTTTATTTTTTTTATTTTAGAGGTAGTGGGTCGAGTGAGGTATTAAATGGAAGCTGACGTGAAATGCTTCACATTGATACCTCACTCGACCCGATTGGACCACTAGGGGCTGCCCTAACTCCAAAAACGGCTATTTTGAAGATTGCGCATGCGCAGAATGCTTATAGTTCAACCTACACCAGTTCATGAGATGCTCCTTCACGTTACCTTCAATTTGATACCTCACTCGACCCGATTGGTCCATTAGGGACGCCTCTAACTCCAAAAAGGCTATTTTTCAAGATTCATATTTTTGATATCATCTTCGCGCATGCGCACAATTACCCTAATTCAAGCCCATACCCAGTCTATCAGATGCTGCTTCACGTCACCTTCAATTTAATACCTCACTCGACCCGATTGGTTCATTAGGGACGCCTCTAACCCCCAAAAAAGGCTATTTTCATAGCCTTTGGACTTCGCGCATGCGCAGAAAATTCAAAATAGCCTTTATTGGAGTTAGGGCAGCCCCTAGTGGTGCAATCGGGTCGAGTGAGGTATCATTGTGAAGCATTTCACGTCAGCTTCCATTAGATACCTCACTCGACCCACTACCTCTAAAATAAAAAATCTTCATTCACCGGATGTTGATAATTATCTTCAAAATAATCTTTTTTTTGAGGTTAGAGGCGTCCCTAATGGTCCAATCGGGTCGAGTGAGGTATCATTGTGAAGCATTTCACGTCAGCTTCAATATGATACCGGACTCGACCCTCTACCTGAAAAATAAAATTTTGTTGACTTGACGTATGAAGATTTTTGTTTTTCAAAAAAAATTTTTTGAAAAAAATTTTTTTTGGGGAAAAAGGATGATGGACATCTGGTGTTAGTTGGTGTGCTTAGGAAAGAAGTTTTCTCTTCCGGCAAGATGGGTTGGCCCTCAAAAGGGCCGTTGATAGCGTGATACGACACACTTTAGGCGCGGAATATTCTCTTCACGTCTCCTACATGTTTTCTGCATATCGGACATTTTATTTTCAAATGGGACTCGCCGGCATCAATGCATCGACACATCGCACCTTGACACGTCAGGGTTACCCAGCAATCCTTGCATAGGCAAAGATGTCCACAAGGGAACACGGCATACCAACTCTCCTCCTCCGTACAGATACTGCATTGTGTTTTTTTCTCCTCGACACGGCGTTCTTTCTTGAGTATGGTAATTTGCGCTTCCATTCCATTCAGGGTCGTCTCCATCCCATCCAGCCCTCTCTACATGACCATAATCTGTTCATTGAGTTGGATTATCTCGACTTGGTGGCGACAGGGTTGTGGTGTTTCTGCCGCTGAAATTGTGGGAGTTTCAGCAATGGTAGGAGGTCCGGCTGTAGGGTGTTCAGTCCTTATACTTTCAGTGTAGACAGGCGGTGTCATCGTGGTTGTTGTGGGAGGTCTATTAGAATTTAGCCAGGGCAGCTCGTCTTGTTCTCCACCTTCCGTCACATCACTATCGTTTTCTTCCATTCTGTGTATGTCTTGGTCCTGTTGTTCACTCAGTCTTCGCAGCCGGCTACTGTCTTCTGTTCTTACTTCTTCCCGCAATTGTTGTGCGAGTGCTTCGGTACTGTTGATTAACGTGGATTCATCTTCAAGTACTCGTTGAAAACTGGAGATGATCGTCAATTCCCTTCCATCTTCATCTTCTTCATGGGCAACGATTTCTCTGAGTTCTTCTGTCTGAGCAATTCTCGGGTCTCGAGTCGGATGATGTGTAAACAGAGGGGCACGTCGTCTTCGAAAACTCATGATGGTGTATTGGTGAATACATATCAAAATTATAGGCTTTTTATAGTCTAGTGGGGAGGTGAGTACAAAATGGCCGTGATACACAGTCCTCCATTTTTAACCCACCCACTCACCGGCGTCAGTGCGTGCAAGATATAGGCTGACCCACTGTATAGTGATTGGGTGGGTTCAAAATGGCGGCCAATCCACAGACGCCATTTTGAACCCACCCACTCACCGGTGTCAGGCAGTGCAAGAATCCTACTGTGCTGTGTATGTACCCCTTGTCCCAAATCATTAAATTTCTTATGATTTTTTCGATAAAACCCGTCACAATTTTCATGGAATTATTAGACGACTGTCACCCAGAGTCTGTACACGTTTTTTTAGTCAGGAAAATTAATTTATTTCCCATATATCTGGTGTTTCAGACTCCCGTACACGATTTTTATGGGTTTAAATTCAATAAAAATTAATAAATAGCGGTAGTGTGTAGCGTTAGACGGTTAAAATTTTTTTATACAATACATTGAATTGCCTGACTGCAATTTGCAATAAAAATCGAGGTCCGTTGACAGGTATTGAAAAATGACAGTCGTTGTTGAAACCACAAGATAAAGACAAAGAAGGCCCACTGTATATAGCTAAATAATATATAGCCCTCAAGAGTATGAGGGCTATAGGTCGGCCCCAGTCACCTCCAGCGAGGGTTTTAGATAATTTTATTACGAATCACCCACCTCTGAACCTGCCCTACATCTTATCTCTATCCCCTCCTGCGCACTATTTTAAATTCTTGCGCACTATTGTGAAATAGTGACGCATATATCGCCGTCTGAATTTTCCAGTCGAAAACTTCAACTCTCTGTCCGCCATGTTGGTGACGTCACTGTATATGGTTAACATGGCGCGTTTAAAGTGGAAGTCGACTGGAAATTTCAGACGGCGATATATTCGTTACTATTTCACAAGAGTGCACAAGATTTTAAAGTAGTGCGCAGGAGGGGATAGAGATTAGATATACGGCAGGTTCAGAGGTGGGTGATTCGTAATAAAATTATCTAAAACCCTCGCTGGAGGTGACTGGGGCCGACGTATAGCCCTCATACTCTTGAGGGCTATATATTATTTAGCTACCCTTGTCCCAAAGCATTAAATTTCTTATGATTTTTTCGATAAAACCCATTAGTGCATAATATTGCTGAAATAATGCCAACAGAAAACTCAGAGTCAATTTAAATATTTATTTGTATTGAGCAAATTACAAGAATTTCGAAGAGAGAAGAGCCGAAATAATGTCTGTCTGTCCTGGAAATCAGCTGATCAGCAATAAATCGACATCTCCGTGACCTTCAAGGAGATTTTGACATTAGGTTTTACCCGCTTTTATCACAAATCATTATAAAGAAATTGTCACACCCGGTGAACTCCTGAAACCCACATCCTACCTGAGAGTTTGGTAAGATATTCCATTCATTCGTTACCGTTCCCCGTGGAGTAGAATTTCATCCATCAGCTTTCACTGTTGTGGTGCCAAACACAAAAATTGACAAATTATACGGACTGCCACGATAAGCGTTCCGTACTGCACATGTCCGATAAAATCCCTCCAGTCGTTACAGAATGTTGATTCCACAAAACCTGTTCGGTGGCCTACATTATCGTTCCATCGCTGATCATAAAGGCTGCGTTCATTCTCACCAGAACTGTAGGCCTATACACTTCGAAATCTGTGAAAGAATATCAATTTTCACGTTTCCTGTCGGATATCACACAAATTGATGCGTCCGCTGGAACACAGCACACTCCCGCGATTTCAGTCTACGTGTGACATGCAGGCGATGCATGATGCAGATCACATTATTCATCTCAGCGGATACCGAAATGGAACAAAGTTCCGTTATACACTGCAACAGAGAATGTTCTCCCGCTCAGAAAACACAAAATGGCTACTGAACACCAAAATTTCCCCAGATAATAAAGTCGTTCAAACCACAGCGCCATCTATACGCTTTGGTGCAAGGGAGACAACTCGGACTAGACCAATTCGAAGATCATGTCCGCTATATTTAGCCTGAATGGGTATAGGGGTGATCGGGTTTTTTTATGGCTTTTACTATGAGCTATGAGGTTGATCATGTAGAATACGATGGAAAAAAATTTGAAAGTACCGCGTAGGCTTGTATATAGATCCATATAGACCCATATACACTCATATACTGGGATATTGGTATGTATCAATCCATACGGGGTGGACATGTTGGAGCACTAGTGGCCCGATGGGGTAGAGTGAGGTCTTATTTTAAAAGCTCTCGAGGAAATAAATAAATAAATAAATAAATAAATAATAAAAAAATCAAAAAAATCGGCGAGTAGTAGACGAAGGGAAAATTGGAAAGTATTGACCATGCCCCAGAATACTTCATAGGCATATCACGGCCTTAAGGCCTATGTAAGATGTAATCTACATCACAGTTTAGTAGTATAAAAAACGCAATTCACCTTGTCCCTTCCAAAGAAATAAAATCGGCTCTATTTTACAGGAGTATATACGCAGGTGACGTGGGTTGTAACGTCACTTCCGGGTTTTCACTAAACACTACCTCCAAACATACAAGAGTTGCAATGTTCAACCGCCGGGGTGTTTTCCCGCCCCGCCCCGCCCCGGCCGCAGCGCGCGCGCGTTCTCCGGAAGTGCGCGTCATTCCCGGTAGTGCGCGCGCGCGCGGACGCGGGTCAAAAGGTCAAAGGGTAACCTCCAGGTCAGACGGTCCAATGTCCAATGAGACAATGTTGCGGTATCGCTATAGTCAGAGCTTGAGCACAATAAAAAATTCTAGATTCTAGGGGGATTCTAGATGAACCTGGGAAAGATGGGCAGTTCCATTTGGACCAATCAGCGGTCGAGAAAAAGAGCCAATCAGCGGTCGAGAAAAAGAACCAATCGGCGATCGAACAATCAGCCCATCGAATTGGGGTATTCACGGTGTGCTTTCGCTGACGTCCGCGCCTACATCTGGGTTCTTGTACACCCGGGTAATGTTTTTCTGGACATGGATGGGTTACCTTTGGCTCCATTCTAGGCCACTGATTGGCTAATAGAACTTATAGTCATAATCTATACGTGTTGGACGAGTCTCTTCACTCACCGTATACGCGTACCTCAATGAAATGCCCGCTCCAAACCTAGACCAAAAACACGTACTTGGTCTGTAGGCTGATTTCATTGGCTCTCTATTTTTACTATAGTGCTCTTGCATTCTAACCTTGATGGGTTACCTAGCACTGATAGTCATAATCGATACGTGTTGGACGAGTCTCTTCACTCACCGTATACACGTACCTCAATGAAATGCCCGCTCAAAACCTAGACCAAAAACACGTACTTGGTCTGTGGGCTGATTTCATTGGCTCTCTATTTTTACTATAGTGCTCTTGCATTCTAAACTTGATGGGTTACATTTTGGTCCCATCCTACACCACTGATTTCAGTTTGACTGAATCTCCGCATTGGGCATTAATGCATCAGGAATAAAACACACAAGACAGGGTTTTTGGTGAGATCTCATTTTTTTATTCATTGAACAACAACAACGTGAGAACAACCACGTGAAAACTCAAGCCCAGAACAAGGGGCTTGTCATTAACTGAAGCCCAGAACAAGGGGCTTGTCATTAACTGAAGCCCAGAACAAGGGGCTTGTCATTAACTGAAGCCCAGAACAAGGGGCTTGTCATTAACTGAAGCCCAGAACAGCGGGCGTATGTACATTGAAATAATTCAAGCCCAGAACGGGGCTTGTACATTGAAATGATGGGCGGCCCAGTCATAGACGAGTACATCGCGGTCCTCGGCCTGGGGGTACTCGTCAAACATCTGCACGATGGTAGATAAGGGTCTTCCCCGGCATCGATGGTACAGGTAAAACAAGCAATATTGTCCGCACACGCCACTGGTCAGGCTTTGCAACGTTTGACTGTTCCAACACGACGTCTCTGTGCCTTGATCCATGAAGTCTGTTAAATCGGGATGGAGGGGTGGCAGGCCGTACGGGTCAAAGTATTCGCCCTGCTCTTCTGTCAAGTACACGGCCACCTAGTGTTCACCGGGTCGATCCATCGGGTCCGTGTTGAGAACGTAAGCAGCCGGATACATACGGTCTAATGGAAACACATCTCCGGCGAACACCCCTTGAAAGACCCTACGTGTCTCTGGGTCATTCTCCAGCACGGTGGTTATCTGGTCTGTATCCATGTTAGGTGGAGAAGTCACACAGGACGTTGCGCGCCTTGTCCACTTGAATGATGTTGTCAAACTCGGCGTAGCAGATCACATTGACGGTGGTCGCCAGGGCTCGTGCAAAGTGAATTTCCAACCGTAAGTTGCCTTGCTTGGCCAGGGCCAGCTGATGGTCGTTCTCTAAGGTGGGGTCAGATCGAAACAGAACAACGTGTATCCGTTCGCGTAGTCCTCCCGACTGATCATATTCCCTTCGTCCTGGTTGATTTGACCGGTGGCTGTAAACAGGCTCTGATAGGCTCGAATGAAATTCCTCCGCCCAAAGTTCGGGGTTAAGGCCGTGGCTGGCACCTGTTGTCCGTCCACATGCAGGGCCACAAAATTGATGCCGAAATGTTTAAAGTCAAACGGATTCTCTGGGTAGGCTCCGCTGAAACTGGTATTTTCCACACAGGCCAGGATCAATCGCTTGGGTAGTTCCCCCAGGAACGGGTTTTCTTTGTTGGCGCCCATATTTCCAGCAGGCACAGAGAACACTTTGGTTT
>JAVTVY010009449.1:0-44946 GCA_036873755.1 Hanleya hanleyi
AGTGTACGCGCTTGTACAATCCTCGTGATGATTTTGCATTTATCTCTGCCAACTGGAAAAAGTTCTCCGGCTTCGCAAATAGGCACCAGACTACCATCGGACTACTAAAACTGTACCTGACTGAAATGTCCCTAATTAAATCTAGACGTTCAAAATTGGACAAGAAGTGGTTTATTTCAAGCACACTCTTGTCAGGTGATGACCATCAAAATTTTAAGCTATGCGCACGTGTACAAATGAAATGACGATTTTGTCTTTTTTTTGTTCTGCCAAATGAAAGAACTGCTCAGGCTTCGCAAATAGTACCACGCAGAAGCCTGTTAACAAAGTGAATTGAAATACAATTTGCAGTTAAATAGAACAAATTCGCATTTCACGTGAAATGTACCAAACCAATTGATTTTTGAGAAGGCAAACAGTGTTCTGATACGAGCACATTTCAGAGGGCTGAGGTGATCACGTGGGTACCATCGTTTGATCGAGTCATGTACGAAACACAATGTCGTCAGTGTCACAAAATTTTCAGGAATAAATCGAGACATATTAAGTAAGCGGAACCTAATAAAATTTAGCTATGATATTATGCAATAGTAAAACAACTCAGAATTTAATGCGGGATATTCTTACCACGAACATCGACTTTCGGAGAAAATGACGTTTAAATCGCATAAGCTTGTTTGAAAGACTGAAAAATTCAAACAGGACGGTTCTACAAATCAGTTAGTGAGAAAGGAAGACGAATCATCATGCGGTCGAATCGGACGGTGTCCCTTATCTTGAAATAAGACCGGGGCCATTTTATTTTTGGAGAACAGAGTATAAAGCTCATCAAGCAACAATATTCTCATATAAAAATGTATAATAATATATTGCAATATTGTTTGACTACATGATATGATAACTGAACGATCGGATTTATAATGTAATGATTTTACATTCATGAAGGTATAAATATTCACTTTAGAATGTTTATTAGCTTCTATAAAATGCGATACACATATACATGTTGTTCCAGTTTTTCACACGAGTATTGAAAATCTATCTGATCGACAATCAATGCCAATGGTATAGATCCTATTTGAATAATTCAGTAAATAACTCAACACAAATATAGGGTCTCAATGTTTGTTCTTGTGTTTAGGTCATGAAGGTAAATCCTCGTTTAAACATGTCTGTTTGTGTATATACTATAAGTCTGTTTGTGGTAAACGACCTCGATTAGCGAGGTTTGTATTGGAGAGGTAGACCGACAAACTTTACTTGATGGGATAAGGGTCACCCACGGCGTGGTCGATATAAACAGAGGCATTAACAATGAGTAATGTGTAATCCACGCTAAACTGAAACAATATTCATGTTCAATCAAGTTTTGTTTCTAACCAATTTATATTTCTGTTTTGATGACTCATAAAACAAGCATCAACACGGTTAAGGTGACGTTAGATACCTATACATATAAAACCCTCAGCCTTAAACACTTATGAATCAGTGTTAGTTAGGTTTTATGGGAGAGATGAGTTGATAACAGCATACACACATTTATCCTCCAAACACTCATTCAGAGAGAGGCCGGGAATAAATGGAGAGATATGGCTATAACAGAACAGCCAGGTAAGCATAATACATGTACTTGTTTTGAAATAATAGTTATTTTCAGCGACCTTGGAAGGAGTATATTGAAATGCCATTGTTAAGGTTTCTGGTTAAGTTTGAGATGAACTTTTCGTTTTAATGTTTCGGTTCATTCATCAGATGAAGTGGTCACATCGATGTACAATGTGCTAAAATTGAGTTATCATTATATTGACTTTTAGAATTTAGTTGGGAGAGCAATTTGACATCAAATTAAAGTTTGCGATTAGTTTTCTAGCTTATTTTCCGCATCACAAGTTTCGAGTTAACTTTCTAGATCAAGTTTACATATTAAGTTCTCTTATCAGGATTACCAATTAAGATTTCATATTGAGTTCTCCTGTCAATTACATGTATAACCAAGTTTAAAACAACACTGTAACTGTCTAAATAGACGATGAGTTGTTTCTTCCTTGCGTCCATTGTAGCTAATATTAATATATCATTTTTATATTCCCTCAAGGTATATCTATGCCAATATTCCACATGGTGGCATCAGCGCATCGGTCTCCAAACACCCAAGAAGAACAGCGACTGATGGTCGCAGATGGCACGGCAATGACACAGTACGCGTGTATGGTGAACATTTCCCTTACGAAGACAATCTGGGATGAAACAATTCGTGCTGTATCATTAGTCTGTGATATTGTATCAAGCATATAGCGTATCTGTGCTAAACAAATTAATGCTGTTTCATCAGTCTGTGATATGATAATAAGCATATCTGTGATATAAATAGAGTATCTGTGATAAATTTTTTTAGCGCTGTTTCATTAGTCTGTGATATTGCAATAAGCATAATTGTGATAATTATAGCTTATCTGTGATAAAATAATTAGTGCTGTTTCATTAGTCTGTGATATTGTATGAAGCATATCTGTGATATAAATAGCGTATTTGCGATAAAAAATTAGTGCTGTTTCATTAGTCTGTGATATTGTAATAAGCATATCTGTGATAATTATAGCGTATCTGTGATAAAATAATTAGTGCTGTTTCATTAGTCTGTGATATTGTAATAAGCATATCTGTGATAATTATAGCGTATCTGTGATAAAATAATTAGTGGTTTCATTAGTCTGTGATATTGTATCAAGCATATCTGTGATATAAATAGCGTATCTGTGATAAGAAAGTTAGTGCTGTTACATTAGGCTGTGATATTGTAATAAGCATATCTGTGATAATTATAGCGTGTCTGTGATCAAATAATTAGTGCTGTTTCATTAGGCTGTGATATTGTAATAAGCATATCTGTGATAAGTATAGCGTGTCTGTGATAAAATAATCAGTGCTGTTTCATTAGTCTGTGATATCGTATCAAGCATAACTGTGATAAATAGCGTATCCGTGATAAACAATTTAGCGCTGTTTCATTAGTTTGTGATATTGCAATAAGCATATCTGTGATAATAATAGCGTATCTGTGGTAGAATAATTAGCGCTGTTTCTTTAATCTGTGATATTGTTACAGGCATATTTGTGATAATTATAGCGTATCTGTGATAACATAATGCTGGTTTATCAGTCTGTGATATCGTATCAACCATATATGTGATAATAATAACGTATCAGTGACAAAATATTTCGTTTTGTTTCATTAATCTGTGATATTGTATCAAGCATATCTGTGATAACTAGAACGTATTTGTGATAAAATATCACTGTTTCTGATGTTGTGATAGCTTACGTCATAGGTGTGACAAAGATCATCCTGCCCTATACCATCAGTTGTGTGATATATTCCGTGTTTGACCATTTTGTATTTTATCATCATTCTATCGTCATATCCATGTAGCATAAGAATAAATGTATCTTTACCAATCCGATTTATCTGTCTTATACCTACATGGAATCTTCAGTTATAAAGCGTGAATTGCTGCTGAAAACTAAGGATGTTCACGAAGTGTTATCAAATCTATATGCACCAATATCATCTCATCAAGGGGGTGAAATCAGTGGTATGCTAGAATATCGGTCGCTCGCCATTATCCACCGCTCAGCATGAAATGTTTCATGCCAAAGTTTAATTATTCTACTGATACATAATTAGTGAATTATCGTTTGAATTATACGTTGGAAGTTTTCTCCCCTTGACCGTTGTTCACATATAAAGACATAAAAAGATTACAATACAAGTATGGAATAATATGGTAAATTCATTCACGCGATTGATTTAACGCAATTGGCCGTGTACATTCTGGCCATCGTGTCTTGGATACCTTACTACGGAGCTAGCTACGAAATTCAAAATGATCAACCGTGCAATCTTCTTTTGAACGTCCTTCACATTGTATGAAACAATTAAAAAAATACAGTAAATGGTGTCAAATTCGACCCAACATCCAGCGAAAACGAATTCAAAATGGTTCAGTAGCATACATGCGCCCGTTTTCATCCACCGGCCAATTCAAATGCGGGCAAAATAAAAGCGGAGTCGACCTAATTGTTTTTCCGGGTCAAAATTCGTTCCCATTAAAGAGTCCTCATTTCCATGCCCGACAAATGACCGAATTTTGAGCCACCGGAAAATTGTTTCCTGGCATTTTACATTTACGGCGATGTTAACGAAAGGCAGCAAACCACCAAAAGATTTACATTGACGGCAATATTAACAAAACTGTACCTGGCTGATTCGTCGATTAAATTGAGACTTTCATCTTTGGGCAGATTTCAGGCCTACTTCAAGCGCAGCAAGTTGATAATCTTCTTGACTGGTGTTGCCCGTCGACATTTCAGTGTACGCGCTTGTACAATCCTCGTGATGATTTTGCATTTATCTCTGCCAACTGGAAAAAGTTCTCCGGCTTCGCAAATAGGCACCAGACTACCATCGGACTACTAAAACTGTACCTGACTGAAATGTCCCTAATTAAATCTAGACGTTCAAAATTGGACAAGAAGTGGTTTATTTCAAGCACACTCTTGTCAGGTGATGACCATCAAAATTTTAAGCTATGCGCACGTGTACAAATGAAATGACGATTTTGTCTTTTTTTTGTTCTGCCAAATGAAAGAACTGCTCAGGCTTCGCAAATAGTACCACGCAGAAGCCTGTTAACAAAGTGAATTGAAATACAATTTGCAGTTAAATAGAACAAATTCGCATTTCACGTGAAATGTACCAAACCAATTGATTTTTGAGAAGGCAAACAGTGTTCTGATACGAGCACATTTCAGAGGGCTGAGGTGATCACGTGGGTACCATCGTTTGATCGAGTCATGTACGAAACACAATGTCGTCAGTGTCACAAAATTTTCAGGAATAAATCGAGACATATTAAGTAAGCGGAACCTAATAAAATTTAGCTATGATATTATGCAATAGTAAAACAACTCAGAATTTAATGCGGGATATTCTTACCACGAACATCGACTTTCGGAGAAAATGACGTCAGTTAGTATACTTTAAATCGCATAAGCTTGTTTGAAAGACTGAAAAATTCAAACAGGACGGTTCTACAAATCAGTTAGTGAGAAAGGAAGACGAATCATCATGCGGTCGAATCGGACGGTGTCCCTTATCTTGAAATAAGACCGGGGCCATTTTATTTTTGGAGAACAGAGTATAAAGCTCATCAAGCAACAATATTCTCATATAAAAATGTATAATAATATATTGCAATATTGTTTGACTACATGATATGATAACTGAACGATCGGATTTATAATGTAATGATTTTACATTCATGAAGGTATAAATATTCACTTTAGAATGTTTATTAGCTTCTATAAAATGCGATACACATATACATGTTGTTCCAGTTTTTCACACGAGAGTATTGAAAATCTATCTGATCGACAATCAATGCCAATGGTATAGATCCTATTTGAATAATTCAGTAAATAACTCAACACAAATATAGGGTCTCAATGTTTGTTCTTGTGTTTAGGTCATGAAGGTAAATCCTCGTTTAAACATGTCTGTTTGTGTATATACTATAAGTCTGTTTGTGGTAAACGACCTCGATTAGCGAGGTTTGTATTGGAGAGGTAGACCGACAAACTTTACTTGATGGGATAAGGGTCACCCACGGCGTGGTCGATATAAACAGAGGCATTAACAATGAGTAATGTGTAATCCACGCTAAACTGAAACAATATTCATGTTCAATCAAGTTTTGTTTCTAACCAATTTATATTTCTGTTTTGATGACTCATAAAACAAGCATCAACACGGTTAAGGTGACGTTAGATACCTATACATATAAAACCCTCAGCCTTAAACACTTATGAATCAGTGCTAGTTAGGTTTTATGGGAGAGATGAGTTGATAACAGCATACACACATTTATCCTCCAAACACTCATTCAGAGAGAGGCCGGGAATAAATGGAGAGATATGGCTATAACAGAACAGCCAGGTAAGCATAATACATGTACTTGTTTTGAAATAATAGTTATTTTCAGCGACCTTGGAAGGAGTATATTGAAATGCCATTGTTAAGGTTTCTGGTTAAGTTTGAGATGAATTTTTCGTTTTAATGTTTCGGTTCATTCATCAGATGAAGTGGTCACATCGATGTACAATGTGCTAAAATTGAGTTATCATTATATTGACTTTTAGAATTTAGTTGGGAGAGCAATTTGACATCAAATTAAAGTTTGCGATTAGTTTTCTAGCTTATTTTCCGCATCACAAGTTTCGAGTTAACTTTCTAGATCAAGTTTACATATTAAGTTCTCTTATCAGGATTACCAATTAAGATTTCATATTGAGTTCTCCTGTCAATTACATGTATAACCAAGTTTAAAACAACACTGTAACTGTCTAAATAGACGATGAGTTGTTTCTTCCTTGCGTCCATTGTAGCTAATATTAATATATCATTTTTATATTCCCTCAAGGTATATCTATGCCAATATTCCACATGGTGGCATCAGCGCATCGGTCTCCAAACACCCAAGAAGAACAGCGACTGATGGTCGCAGATGGCACGGCAATGACACAGTACGCGTGTATGGTGAACATTTCCCTTACGAAGACAATCTGGGATGAAACAATTCGTGCTGTATCATTAGTCTGTGATATTGTATCAAGCATATAGCGTATCTGTGCTAAACAAATTAATGCTGTTTCATCAGTCTGTGATATGATAATAAGCATATCTGTGATATAAATAGAGTATCTGTGATAAATTTTTTTAGCGCTGTTTCATTAGTCTGTGATATTGCAATAAGCATAATTGTGATAATTATAGCTTATCTGTGATAAAATAATTAGTGCTGTTTCATTAGTCTGTGATATTGTATGAAGCATATCTGTGATATAAATAGCGTATTTGCGATAAAAAATTAGTGCTGTTTCATTAGTCTGTGATATTGTAATAAGCATATCTGTGATCATTATAGCGTATCTGTGATAAAATAATTAGTGCTGTTTCATTAGTCTGTGATATTGTAATAAGCATATCTGTGATAATTATAGCGTATCTGTGATAAAATAATTAGTGGTTTCATTAGTCTGTGATATTGTATCAAGCATATCTGTGATATAAATAGCGTATCTGTGATAAGAAAGTTAGTGCTGTTACATTAGGCTGTGATATTGTAATAAGCATATCTGTGATAATTATAGCGTGTCTGTGATCAAATAATTAGTGCTGTTTCATTAGGCTGTGATATTGTAATAAGCATATCTGTGATAATTATAGCGTGTCTGTGATAAAATAATCAGTGCTGTTTCATTAGTCTGTGATATCGTATCAAGCATAACTGTGATAAATAGCGTATCCGTGATAAACAATTTAGCGCTGTTTCATTAGTGTGTGATATTGCAATAAGCATATCTGTGATAATAATAGCGTATCTGTGGTAGAATAATTAGCGCTGTTTCTTTAATCTGTGATATTGTTACAGGCATATTTGTGATAATTATAGCGTATCTGTGATAACATAATGCTGGTTTATCAGTCTGTGATATCGTATCAACCATATATGTGATAATAATAACGTATCAGTGACAAAATATTTCGTTTTGTTTCATTAATCTGTGATATTGTATCAAGCATATCTGTGATAACTAGAACGTATTTGTGATAAAATATCACTGTTTCTGATGTTGTGATAGCTTACGTCATAGGTGTGACAAAGATCATCCTGCCCTATACTATCAGTTGTGTGATATATTCCGTGTTTGACCATTTTGTATTTTATCATCATTCTATCGTCATATCCATGTAGCATAAGAATAAATGTATCTTTACCAATCCGATTTATCTGTCTTATACCTACATGGAATCTTCAGTTATAAAGCGTGAATTGCTGCTGAAAACTAAGGATGTTCACGAAGTGTTATCAAATCTATATGCACCAATACCATCTCATCAAGGGGGTGAAATCAGTGGTATGCTAGAATATCGGTCGCTCGCCATTATCCACCGCTCAGCATGAAATGTTTCATGCCAAAGTTTAATTATTCTACTGATACATAATTAGTGAATTATCGTTTGAATTATACGTTGGAAGTTTTCTCCCCTTGACCGTTGTTCACATATAAAGACATAAAAAGATTACAATACAAGTATGGAATAATATGGTAAATTCATTCACGCGATTGATTTAACGCAATTGGCCGTGTACATTCTGGCCATCGTGTCTTGGATACCTTACTACGGAGCTAGCTACGGAATTCAAAATGATCAACCGTGCAATCTTCTTTTGAACGTCCTTCACATTGTATGAAACAATTAAAAAAATACAGTAAATGGTGTCAAATTCGACCCAACATCCAGCGAAAACGAATTCAAAATGGTTCAGTAGCATACATGCGCCCGTTTTCATCCACCGGCCAATTCAAATGCGGGCAAAATAAAAGCGGAGTCGACCTAATTGTTTTTCCGGGTCAAAATTCGTTCCCATTAAAGAGTCCTCATTTCCATGCCCGACAAATGACCGAATTTTGAGCCACCGGAAAATTGTTTCCTGGCATTTTACATTTACGGCGATGTTAACGAAAGGCAGCAAACCACCAAAAGATTTACATTGACGGCAATATTAACAAAACTGTACCTGGCTGATTCGTCGATTAAATTGAGACTTTCATCTTTGGGCAGATTTCAGGCCTACTTCAAGCGCAGCAAGTTGATAATCTTCTTGACTGGTGTTGCCCGTCGACATTTCAGTGTACGCGCTTGTACAATCCTCGTGATGATTTTGCATTTATCTCTGCCAACTGGAAAAAGTTCTCCGGCTTCGCAAATAGGCACCAGACTACCATCGGACTACTAAAACTGTACCTGACTGAAATGTCCCTAATTAAATCTAGACGTTCAAAATTGGACAAGAAGTGGTTTATTTCAAGCACACTCTTGTCAGGTGCATGATGACCATCAAAATTTTAAGCTATGCGCACGTGTACAAATGAAATGACGATTTTGTCTTTTTTTTGTTCTGCCAAATGAAAGAACTGCTCAGGCTTCGCAAATAGTACCACGCAGAAGCCTGTTAACAAAGTGAATTGAAATACAATTTGCAGTTAAATAGAACAAATTCGCATTTCACGTGAAATGTACCAAACCAATTGATTTTTGAGAAGACAAACAGTGTTCTGATACGAGCACATTTCAGAGGGCTGAGGTGATCACGTGGGTACCATCGTTTGATCGAGTCATGTACGAAACACAATGTCGTCAGTGTCACAAAATTTTCAGGAATAAATCGAGACATATTAAGTAAGCGGAACCTAATAAAATTTAGCTATGATATTATGCAATAGTAAAACAACTCAGAATTTAATGCGGGATATTCTTACCACGAACATCGACTTTCGGAGAAAATGACGTCAGTTAGTATACTTTAAATCGCATAAGCTTGTTTGAAAGACTGAAAAATTCAAACAGGACGGTTCTACAAATCAGTTAGTGAGAAAGGAAGACGAATCATCATGCGGTCGAATCGGACGGTGTCCCTTATCTTGAAATAAGACCGGGGCCATTTTATTTTTGGAGAACAGAGTATAAAGCTCATCAAGCAACAATATTCTCATATAAAAATGTATAATAATATATTGCAATATTGTTTGACTACATGATATAACTGAACGATCGGATTTATAATGTAATGATTTTACATTCATGAAGGTATAAATATTCACTTTAGAATGTTTATTAGCTTCTATAAAATGCGATACACATATACATGTTGTTCCAGTTTTTCACACGAGAGTATTGAAAATCTATCTGATCGACAATCAATGCCAATGGTATAGATCCTATTTGAATAATTCAGTAAATAACTCAACACAAATATAGGGTCTCAATGTTTGTTCTTGTGTTTAGGTCATGAAGGTAAATCCTCGTTTAAACATGTCTGTTTGTGTATATACTATAAGTCTGTTTGTGGTAAACGACCTCGATTAGCGAGGTTTGTATTGGAGAGGTAGACCGACAAACTTTACTTGATGGGATAAGGGTCACCCACGGCGTGGTCGATATAAACAGAGGCATTAACAATGAGTAATGTGTAATCCACGCTAAACTGAAACAATATTCATGTTCAATCAAGTTTTGTTTCTAACCAATTTATATTTCTGTTTTGATGACTCATAAAACAAGCATCAACACGGTTAAGGTGACGTTAGATACCTATACATATAAAACCCTCAGCCTTAAACACTTATGAATCAGTGCTAGTTAGGTTTTATGGGAGAGATGAGTTGATAACAGCATACACACATTTATCCTCCAAACACTCATTCAGAGAGAGGCCGGGAATAAATGGAGAGATATGGCTATAACAGAACAGCCAGGTAAGCATAATACATGTACTTGTTTTGAAATAATAGTTATTTTCAGCGACCTTGGAAGGAGTATATTGAAATGCCATTGTTAAGGTTTCTGGTTAAGTTTGAGATGAACTTTTCGTTTTAATGTTTCGGTTCATTCATCAGATGAAGTGGTCACATCGATGTACAATGTGCTAAAATTGAGTTATCATTATATTGACTTTTAGAATTTAGTTGGGAGAGCAATTTGACATCAAATTAAAGTTTGCGATTAGTTTTCTAGCTTATTTTCCGCATCACAAGTTTCGAGTTAACTTTCTAGATCAAGTTTACATATTAAGTTCTCTTATCAGGATTACCAATTAAGATTTCATATTGAGTTCTCCTGTCAATTACATGTATAACCAAGTTTAAAACAACACTGTAACTGTCTAAATAGACGATGAGTTGTTTCTTCCTTGCGTCCATTGTAGCTAATATTAATATATCATTTTTATATTCCCTCAAGGTATATCTATGCCAATATTCCACATGGTGGCATCAGCGCATCGGTCTCCAAACACCCAAGAAGAACAGCGACTGATGGTCGCAGATGGCACGGCAATGACACAGTACGCGTGTATGGTGAACATTTCCCTTACGAAGACAATCTGGGATGAAACAATTCGTGCTGTATCATTAGTCTGTGATATTGTATCAAGCATATAGCGTACCTGTGCTAAACAAATTAATGCTGTTTCATCAGTCTGTGATATGATAATAAGCATATCTGTGATATAAATAGAGTATCTGTGATAAATTTTTTTAGCGCTGTTTCATTAGTCTGTGATATTGCAATAAGCATAATTGTGATAATTATAGCTTATCTGTGATAAAATAATTAGTGCTGTTTCATTAGTCTGTGATATTGTATGAAGCATATCTGTGATATAAATAGCGTATTTGCGATAAAAAATTAGTGCTGTTTCATTAGTCTGTGATATTGTAATAAGCATATCTGTGATCATTATAGCGTATCTGTGATAAAATAATTAGTGCTGTTTCATTAGTCTGTGATATTGTAATAAGCATATCTGTGATAATTATAGCGTATCTGTGATAAAATAATTAGTGGTTTCATTAGTCTGTGATATTGTATCAAGCATATCTGTGATATAAATAGCGTATCTGTGATAAGAAAGTTAGTGCTGTTACATTAGGCTGTGATATTGTAATAAGCATATCTGTGATAATTATAGCGTGTCTGTGATCAAATAATTAGTGCTGTTTCATTAGGCTGTGATATTGTAATAAGCATATCTGTGATAAGTATAGCGTGTCTGTGATAAAATAATCAGTGCTGTTTCATTAGTCTGTGATATCGTATCAAGCATAACTGTGATAAATAGCGTATCCGTGATAAACAATTTAGCGCTGTTTCATTAGTATGTGATATTGCAATAAGCATATCTGTGATAATAATAGCGTATCTGTGGTAGAATAATTAGCGCTGTTTCTTTAATCTGTGATATTGTTACAGGCATATTTGTGATAATTATAGCGTATCTGTGATAACATAATGCTGGTTTATCAGTCTGTGATATCGTATCAACCATATATGTGATAATAATAACGTATCAGTGACAAAATATTTCGTTTTGTTTCATTAATCTGTGATATTGTATCAAGCATATCTGTGATAACTAGAACGTATTTGTGATAAAATATCACTGTTTCTGATGTTGTGATAGCTTACGTCATAGGTGTGACAAAGATCATCCTGCCCTATACCATCAGTTGTGTGATATATTCCGTGTTTGACCATTTTGTATTTTATCATCATTCTATCGTCATATCCATGTAGCATAAGAATAAATGTATCTTTACCAATCCGATTTATCTGTCTTATACCTACATGGAATCTTCAGTTATAAAGCGTGAATTGCTGCTGAAAACTAAGGATGTTCACGAAGTGTTATCAAATCTATATGCACCAATATCATCTCATCAAGGGGGTGAAATCAGTGGTATGCTAGAATATCGGTCGCTCGCCATTATCCACCGCTCAGCATGAAATGTTTCATGCCAAAGTTTAATTATTCTACTGATACATAATTAGTGAATTATCGTTTGAATTATACGTTGGAAGTTTTCTCCCCTTGACCGTTGTTCACATATAAAGACATAAAAAGATTACAATACAAGTATGGAATAATATGGTAAATTCATTCACGCGATTGATTTAACGCAATTGGCCGTGTACATTCTGGCCATCGTGTCTTGGATACCTTACTACGGAGCTAGCTACGAAATTCAAAATGATCAACCGTGCAATCTTCTTTTGAACGTCCTTCACATTGTATGAAACAATTAAAAAAATACAGTAAATGGTGTCAAATTCGACCCAACATCCAGCGAAAACGAATTCAAAATGGTTCAGTAGCATACATGCGCCCGTTTTCATCCACCGGCCAATTCAAATGCGGGCAAAATAAAAGCGGAGTCGACCTAATTGTTTTTCCGGGTCAAAATTCGTTCCCATTAAAGAGTCCTCATTTCCATGCCCGACAAATGACCGAATTTTGAGCCACCGGAAAATTGTTTCCTGGCATTTTACATTTACGGCGATGTTAACGAAAGGCAGCAAACCACCAAAAGATTTACATTGACGGCAATATTAACAAAACTGTACCTGGCTGATTCGTCGATTAAATTGAGACTTTCATCTTTGGGCAGATTTCAGGCCTACTTCAAGCGCAGCAAGTTGATAATCTTCTTGACTGGTGTTGCCCGTCGACATTTCAGTGTACGCGCTTGTACAATCCTCGTGATGATTTTGCATTTATCTCTGCCAACTGGAAAAAGTTCTCCGGCTTCGCAAATAGGCACCAGACTACCATCGGACTACTAAAACTGTACCTGACTGAAATGTCCCTAATTAAATCTAGACGTTCAAAATTGGACAAGAAGTGGTTTATTTCAAGCACACTCTTGTCAGGTGATGACCATCAAAATTTTAAGCTATGCGCACGTGTACAAATGAAATGACGATTTTGTCTTTTTTTTGTTCTGCCAAATGAAAGAACTGCTCAGGCTTCGCAAATAGTACCACGCAGAAGCCTGTTAACAAAGTGAATTGAAATACAATTTGCAGTTAAATAGAACAAATTCGCATTTCACGTGAAATGTACCAAACCAATCCAGCGAAAACGAATTCAAAATGGTTCAGTAGCATACATGCGCCCGTTTTCATCCACCGGCCAATTCAAATGCGGGCAAAATAAAAGCCGACCTAATTGTTTTTCCGGGTCAAAATTCGTTCCCATTAAAGAGTCCTCATTTCCATGCCCGACAAATGACCGAATTTTGAGCCACCGGAAAATTGTTTCCTGGCATTTTACATTTACGGCGATGTTAACGAAAGGCAGCAAACCACCAAAAGATTTACATTGACGGCAATATTAACAAAACTGTACCTGGCTGATTCGTCGATTAAATTGAGACTTTCATCTTTGGGCAGATTTCAGGCCTACTTCAAGCGCAGCAAGTTGATAATCTTCTTGACTGGTGTTGCCCGTCGACATTTCAGTGTACGCGCTTGTACAATCCTCGTGATGATTTTGCATTTATCTCTGCCAACTGGAAAAAGTTCTCCGGCTTCGCAAATAGGCACCAGACTACCATCGGACTACTAAAACTGTACCTGACTGAAATGTCCCTAATTAAATCTAGACGTTCAAAATTGGACAAGAAGTGGTTTATTTCAAGCACACTCTTGTCAGGTGATGACCATCAAAATTTTAAGCTATGCGCACGTGTACAAATGAAATGACGATTTTGTCTTTTTTTTGTTCTGCCAAATGAAAGAACTGCTCAGGCTTCGCAAATAGTACCACGCAGAAGCCTGTTAACAAAGTGAATTGAAATACAATTTGCAGTTAAATAGAACAAATTCGCATTTCACGTGAAATGTACCAAACCAATTGATTTTTGAGAAGGCAAACAGTGTTCTGATACGAGCACATTTCAGAGGGCTGAGGTGATCACGTGGGTACCATCGTTTGATCGAGTCATGTACGAAACACAATGTCGTCAGTGTCACAAAATTTTCAGGAATAAATCGAGACATATTAAGTAAGCGGAACCTAATAAAATTTAGCTATGATATTATGCAATAGTAAAACAACTCAGAATTTAATGCGGGATATTCTTACCACGAACATCGACTTTCGGAGAAAATGACGTCAGTTAGTATACTTTAAATCGCATAAGCTTGTTTGAAAGACTGAAAAATTCAAACAGGACGGTTCTACAAATCAGTTAGTGAGAAAGGAAGACGAATCATCATGCGGTCGAATCGGACGGTGTCCCTTATCTTGAAATAAGACCGGGGCCATTTTATTTTTGGAGAACAGAGTATAAAGCTCATCAAGCAACAATATTCTCATATAAAAATGTATAATAATATATTGCAATATTGTTTGACTACATGATATGATAACTGAACGATCGGATTTATAATGTAATGATTTTACATTCATGAAGGTATAAATATTCACTTTAGAATGTTTATTAGCTTCTATAAAATGCGATACACATATACATGTTGTTCCAGTTTTTCACACGAGAGTATTGAAAATCTATCTGATCGACAATCAATGCCAATGGTATAGATCCTATTTGAATAATTCAGTAAATAACTCAACACAAATATAGGGTCTCAATGTTTGTTCTTGTGTTTAGGTCATGAAGGTAAATCCTCGTTTAAACATGTCTGTTTGTGTATATACTATAAGTCTGTTTGTGGTAAACGACCTCGATTAGCGAGGTTTGTATTGGAGAGGTAGACCGACAAACTTTACTTGATGGGATAAGGGTCACCCACGGCGTGGTCGATATAAACAGAGGCATTAACAATGAGTAATGTGTAATCCACGCTAAACTGAAACAATATTCATGTTCAATCAAGTTTTGTTTCTAACCAATTTATATTTCTGTTTTGATGACTCATAAAACAAGCATCAACACGGTTAAGGTGACGTTAGATACCTATACATATAAAACCCTCAGCCCTAAACACTTATGAATCAGTGCTAGTTAGGTTTTATGGGAGAGATGAGTTGATAACAGCATACACACATTTATCCTCCAAACACTCATTCAGAGAGAGGCCGGGAATAAATGGAGAGATATGGCTATAACAGAACAGCCAGGTAAGCATAATACATGTACTTGTTTTGAAATAATAGTTATTTTCAGCGACCTTGGAAGGAGTATATTGAAATGCCATTGTTAAGGTTTCTGGTTAAGTTTGAGATGAACTTTTCGTTTTAATGTTTCGGTTCATTCATCAGATGAAGTGGTCACATCGATGTACAATGTGCTAAAATTGAGTTATCATTATATTGACTTTTAGAATTTAGTTGGGAGAGCAATTTGACATCAAATTAAAGTTTGCGATTAGTTTTCTAGCTTATTTTCCGCATCACAAGTTTCGAGTTAACTTTCTAGATCAAGTTTACATATTAAGTTCTCTTATCAGGATTACCAATTAAGATTTCATATTGAGTTCTCCTGTCAATTACATGTATAACCAAGTTTAAAACAACACTGTAACTGTCTAAATAGACGATGAGTTGTTTCTTCCTTGCGTCCATTGTAGCTAATATTAATATATCATTTTTATATTCCCTCAAGGTATATCTATGCCAATATTCCACATGGTGGCATCAGCGCATCGGTCTCCAAACACCCAAGAAGAACAGCGACTGATGGTCGCAGATGGCACGGCAATGACACAGTACGCGTGTATGGTGAACATTTCCCTTACGAAGACAATCTGGGATGAAACAATTCGTGCTGTATCATTAGTCTGTGATATTGTATCAAGCATATAGCGTACCTGTGCTAAACAAATTAATGCTGTTTCATCAGTCTGTGATATGATAATAAGCATATCTGTGATATAAATAGAGTATCTGTGATAAAAATTTTTAGCGCTGTTTCATTAGTCTGTGATATTGCAATAAGCATAATTGTGATAATTATAGCTTATCTGTGATAAAATAATTAGTGCTGTTTCATTAGTCTGTGATATTGTATCAAGCATATCTGTGATATAAATAGCGTATTTGCGATAAAAAATTAGTGCTGTTTCATTAGTCTGTGATATTGTAATAAGCATATCTGTGATCATTATAGCTTTTCTGTGATAAAATAATTAGTGCTGTTTCATTAGTCTGTGATATTGTAATAAGCATATCTGTGATAATTATAGCGTATCTGTGATAAAATAATTAGTGGTTTCATTAGTCTGTGATATTGTATCAAGCATATCTGTGATATAAATAGCGTATCTGTGATAAGAAAGTTAGTGCTGTTACATTAGGCTGTGATATTGTAATAAGCATATCTGTGATAATTATAGCGTGTCTGTGATCAAATAATTAGTGCTGTTTCATTAGGCTGTGATATTGTAATAAGCATATCTGTGATAATTATAGCGTGTCTGTGATAAAATAATCAGTGCTGTTTCATTAGTCTGTGATATCGTATCAAGCATAACTGTGATAAATAGCGTATCCGTGATAAACAATTTAGCGCTGTTTCATTAGTGTGTGATATTGCAATAAGCATATCTGTGATAATAATAGCGTATCTGTGGTAGAATAATTAGCGCTGTTTCTTTAATCTGTGATATTGTTACAGGCATATTTGTGATAATTATAGCGTATCTGTGATAACATAATGCTGGTTTATCAGTCTGTGATATCGTATCAACCATATATGTGATAATAATAACGTATCAGTGACAAAATATTTCGTTTTGTTTCATTAATCTGTGATATTGTATCAAGCATATCTGTGATAACTAGAACGTATTTGTGATAAAATATCACTGTTTCTGATGTTGTGATAGCTTACGTCATAGGTGTGACAAAGATCATCCTGCCCTATACTATCAGTTGTGTGATATATTCCGTGTTTGACCATTTTGTATTTTATCATCATTCTATCGTCATATCCATGTAGCATAAGAATAAATGTATCTTTACCAATCCGATTTATCTGTCTTATACCTACATGGAATCTTCAGTTATAAAGCGTGAATTGCTGCTGAAAACTAAGGATGTTCACGAAGTGTTATCAAATCTATATGCACCAATATCATCTCATCAAGGGGGTGAAATCAGTGGTATGCTAGAATATCGGTCGCTCGCCATTATCCACCGCTCAGCATGAAATGTTTCATGCCAAAGTTTAATTATTCTACTGATACATAATTAGTGAATTATCGTTTGAATTATACGTTGGAAGTTTTCTCCCCTTGACCGTTGTTCACATATAAAGACATAAAAAGATTACAATACAAGTATGGAATAATATGGTAAATTCATTCACGCGATTGATTTAACGCAATTGGCCGTGTACATTCTGGCCATCGTGTCTTGGATACCTTACTACGGAGCTAGCTACGAAATTCAAAATGATCAACCGTGCAATCTTCTTTTGAACGTCCTTCACATTGTATGAAACAATTAAAAAAATACAGTAAATGGTGTCAAATTCGACCCAACATCCAGCGAAAACGAATTCAAAATGGTTCAGTAGCATACATGCGCCCGTTTTCATCCACCGGCCAATTCAAATGCGGGCAAAATAAAAGCGGAGTCGACCTAATTGTTTTCCCGGGTCAAAATTCGTTCCCATTAAAGAGTCCTCATTTCCATGCCCGACAAATGACCGAATTTTGAGCCACCGGAAAATTGTTTCCTGGCATTTTACATTTACGGCGATGTTAACGAAAGGCAGCAAACCACCAAAAGATTTACATTGACGGCAATATTAACAAAACTGTACCTGGCTGATTCGTCGATTAAATTGAGACTTTCATCTTTGGGCAGATTTCAGGCCTACTTCAAGCGCAGCAAGTTGATAATCTTCTTGACTGGTGTTGCCCGTCGACATTTCAGTGTACGCGCTTGTACAATCCTCGTGATGATTTTGCATTTATCTCTGCCAACTGGAAAAAGTTCTCCGGCTTCGCAAATAGGCACCAGACTACCATCGGACTACTAAAACTGTACCTGACTGAAATGTCCCTAATTAAATCTAGACGTTCAAAATTGGACAAGAAGTGGTTTATTTCAAGCACACTCTTGTCAGGTGATGACCATCAAAATTTTAAGCTATGCGCACGTGTACAAATGAAATGACGATTTTGTCTTTTTTTTTGTTCTGCCAAATGAAAGAACTGCTCAGGCTTCGCAAATAGTACCACGCAGAAGCCTGTTAACAAAGTGAATTGAAATACAATTTGCAGTTAAATAGAACAAATTCGCATTTCACGTGAAATGTACCAAACCAATTGATTTTTGAGAAGGCAAACAGTGTTCTGATACGAGCACATTTCAGAGGGCTGAGGTGATCACGTGGGTACCATCGTTTGATCGAGTCATGTACGAAACACAATGTCGTCAGTGTCACAAAATTTTCAGGAATAAATCGAGACATATTAAGTAAGCGGAACCTAATAAAATTTAGCTATGATATTATGCAATAGTAAAACAACTCAGAATTTAATGCGGGATATTCTTACCACGAACATCGACTTTCGGAGAAAATGACGTCAGTTAGTATACTTTAAATCGCATAAGCTTGTTTGAAAGACTGAAAAATTCAAACAGGACGGTTCTACAAATCAGTTAGTGAGAAAGGAAGACGAATCATCATGCGGTCGAATCGGGCGGTGTCCCTTATCGGGGCCATTTTATTTTTGGAGAACAGAGTATAAAGCTCATCAAGCAACAATATCTCATATAAAAATGTATAATAATATATTGCAATATTGTTTGACTACATGATATGATAACTGAACGATCGGATTTATAATGTAATGATTTTACATTCATGAAGGTATAAATATTCACTTTAGAATGTTTATTAGCTTCTATAAAATGCGATACACATATACATGTTGTTCCAGTTTTTCACACGAGAGTATTGAAAATCTATCTGATCGACAATCAATGCCAATGGTATAGATCCTATTTGAATAATTCAGTAAATAACTCAACACAAATATAGGGTCTCAATGTTTGTTCTTGTGTTTAGGTCATGAAGGTAAATCCTCGTTTAAACATGTCTGTTTGTGTATATACTATAAGTCTGTTTGTGGTAAACGACCTCGATTAGCGAGGTTTGTATTGGAGAGGTAGACCGACAAACTTTACTTGATGGGATAAGGGTCACCCACGGCGTGGTCGATATAAACAGAGGCATTAACAATGAGTAATGTGTAATCCACGCTAAACTGAAACAATATTCATGTTCAATCAAGTTTTGTTTCTAACCAATTTATATTTCTATTTTGATGACTCATAAAACAAGCATCAACACGGTTAAGGTGACGTTAGATACCTATACATATAAAACCCTCAGCCTTAAACACTTATGAATCAGTGCTAGTTAGGTTTTAGGGGAGAGATGAGTTGATAACAGCATACACACATTTATCCTCCAAACACTCATTCAGAGAGAGGCCGGGAATAAATGGAGAGATATGGCTATAACAGAACAGCCAGGTAAGCATAATACATGTACTTGTTTTGAAATAATAGTTATTTTCAGCGACCTTGGAAGGAGTATATTGAAATGCCATTGTTAAGGTTTCTGGTTAAGTTTGAGATGAACTTTTCGTTTTAATGTTTCGGTTCATTCATCAGATGAAGTGGTCACATCGATGTACAATGTGCTAAAATTGAGTTATCATTATATTGACTTTTAGAATTTAGTTGGGAGAGCAATTTGACATCAAATTAAAGTTTGCGATTAGTTTTCTAGCTTATTTTCCGCATCACAAGTTTCGAGTTAACTTTCTAGATCAAGTTTACATATTAAGTTCTCTTATCAGGATTACCAATTAAGATTTCATATTGAGTTCTCCTGTCAATTACATGTATAACCAAGTTTAAAACAACACTGTAACTGTCTAAATAGACGATGAGTTGTTTCTTCCTTGCGTCCATTGTAGCTAATATTAATATATCAAGCATATCTGTGATATAAATAGCGTATCTGTGATAAGAAAGTTAGTGCTGTTACATTAGGCTGTGATATTGTAATAAGCATATCTGTGATAATTATAGCGTGTCTGTGATCAAATAATTAGTGCTGTTTCATTAGGCTGTGATATTGTAATAAGCATATCTGTGATAAGTATAGCGTGTCTGTGATAAAATAATCAGTGCTGTTTCATTAGTCTGTGATATCGTATCAAGCATAACTGTGATAAATAGCGTATCCGTGATAAACAATTTAGCGCTGTTTCATTAGTGTGTGATATTGCAATAAGCATATCTGTGATAATAATAGCGTATCTGTGGTAGAATAATTAGCGCTGTTTCTTTAATCTGTGATATTGTTACAGGCATATTTGTGATAATTATAGCGTATCTGTGATAACATAATGCTGGGTTATCAGTCTGTGATATCGTATCAACCATATATGTGATAATAATAACGTATCAGTGACAAAATATTTCGTTTTGTTTCATTAATCTGTGATATTGTATCAAGCATATCTGTGATAACTAGAACGTATTTGTGATAAAATATCACTGTTTCTGATGTTGTGATAGCTTACGTCATAGGTGTGACAAAGATCATCCTGCCCTATACTATCAGTTGTGTGATATATTCCGTGTTTGACCATTTTGTATTTTATCATCATTCTATCGTCATATCCATGTAGCATAAGAATAAATGTATCTTTACCAATCCGATTTATCTGTCTTATACCTACATGGAATATATATTTATTATTGGTACAGAGCTCGAATTGATATGCTAATGCGCGTGTAGGTGACTTGGAATAAGAATAGGCTAATATGACTGGGTATGTCATGCTAATGTGCAATAAGCAAATGAAGTTAGGCGGCGAAGAGATGACATATAAAAGAGGGTTGTCTGAATGGAGTTTTCATCGAAGCCCAGCCAGCTCTGACCGCGCGTAGTGGTATACCATTTATTCACACATTTCTGTGTCTGTCCACGTTTACAGCATGTAATCTCCATATACCGGTGACATACGGACCGTCTATTTTCCATCTTGACTAGTCATCTCCCACTGGAGAGCGAATGCACTTGCCGACGGGAGCCTTTTCTGATGTCGTTTATTGGACTGAGAAAGTTCATCGCTGGTCGCATAACCTGGATAAGTATTTCTCTTATTACGGCATTTTTGATTATGTTTTGGATTCTAAGCAGTTGTTTCGACTTATTACATGTATTATGTTTCGTTAATTTTTTCCAATTCATGACCATGATATAATCGACTAACTGAGCAGTTTGTTTCCTGTGTCTACGTCGTATGCGTAACACGGGGCTGGATTTGGCCAAGTGTATTTTAATTCTTGTTAGATTACTTTATTTTGATGCATTTCTGGCCTTTCCAATCCAGTTCACAGTGTGATCTAGAGGTTCTAGAATCAATTTTCTTTTGTTTGGTGTATGTATATAGCGGGCCCGAGCCGATTGTCATTTGACTGTTGATAGTGAAATTTAAGGTCGTCTCACATAAATCATTTTCCTCATTGGCAGACTGTACTGAACAGCTATACGTGAAGGCCGCTCCAGGAGAGGATGTTGTTTCCTGTAACGATAACTTTACATCGTGGCTTAATCCGGTCACCAGCGACAGTATGACTATGATCCGATAAGTAAACTTATTGTTCGCATGATTTCATTCTGTACTGTACTCTTAGTCTGCATAATGTAGTGTTGCATACAGTCTTTTGTGTCATAGTATTGACAGACTAATTCCACGACATTCGGCATAAAAAGAGAGTGAGAGAGAGAGAGAAAAAAAGGGCCCTTTGCCATGTGTCGTACAGCTTGCAATTTTTTGCCTTTTTTGTTTTCTTGACGTGACCGACGTGTATTGTTTTTATTTGGCTCAGACCTACAACCTGGTGCTATACTAGTTAAGCGTGGCCGGATGCCAGTTGTGTATTAGCGATTTTATAGGAAAATCTGTCCATAATCTGATTTATCCGGTTTTCCGTAAGCAAATACGGTTCCCTGTTACGATATTGTCGCTGCCTACTTCGGTTAGGCAGAGAAAATGTTATAATCTATTGTGCTGGCGTGTTGAACACTTTCGGCGTTGTTGCCACTTAGGATTTTATTTCCATGAAGGACCAGTGTTTATTAGAGCCTGTGGATTTAAATGGGACATTGACTGAATAGGATCGTAGAATAGGATTGATGCTCTGGTTTTTTGTCTTGTTAGTATTTTATGACGGATTTTATGATTTGCTGCGATTTCGTAAGACTCTCTATTGCGTTGAAGGACCAACCTGTTGCTTAAAGTTAGTTTTATTTTTGACGTTCGTCGTAAGCAATTAATGTCGCAAACAAGAAATCTCGTAGCTATTATTATGCCGCTAATCCCCAGCGTCTTATATGGAGGACTGGTTCACGTAAAGCGTAGGTTCTATTTTGTTCCATTATAGTTAATCCCCAGATAAAAACTTAAAAGAAGAAATCGCTATTTTATGTTCAACTGTCTAAGGTAGGTAATAACCCCAGGGCTATAGTGCTGTAGTGGATGAAATAAATTGTCTTCGTGGTCCTGTTTAGCTAGGTATTTATGCAGTAAATCGGTTAACGATTTATTTTTATTATTTTATCAAAGTTTTGGAGTGTATTACATGTAGGCCATAGTGGTAAGTAAATGAGAGGTACATTGTTGATAGTTAACGGCCATATTAAATTGGTTTATTACGTAATTGTTTACGGCAACAGTGGTATAATGAACTTCTCCATGTAAATGTAATTCTTTGCAGGAGTTTTACTGTACAGCGTATGTCAATTAGTATTTTTATGGGTTTTTATGAACAATCAAATAATCAAGCTCAAATAACCCAAACAGGTTTATATTAATTTATGTGATAATAGCTGAATATACACATTTGCGGTAGTTCTTCTCTGCTGAATTTCTTTATTTGTGACTTGGTAAACTATTCCAGCAATTGTGCGATCTTGATCAGCTGTATAGATTTAAGTTGTGAGAGATTCCTTTTACCGAGCAGCCAATTTAGAAGATATTTTAGTGGAATGAGGGAAAATTCGATTTTAAAGTATTGTAGCGGAAATTTCCAGTACTACATGTGTTAGTATGGAAACTTATTTTTCAATGTCTAGATATGCTGCCACCAGTACCACTAAGGGTGATACGACCTGTATGAACTCTCGTTCCTTATGTGAGACTCGAGCGAGAACTGTTCTACACTGGTTTCTATTATGTACGACCTTGTTTCTTCTTTATGAAACCTTATTGAACCTCTGCTTCAATAGACTTGAACACAAATATAACCAATCTCTCTTCGGGGGTGCCGCTACCAAGGGGGTACGTTTTCGTCGTGTCACCAAGTACTTATACATTCAATCATGACACTTGCTCCATTCGCTGCTGATACTGCTGTGGTGAGGTTTCAACATCTATTGTTGTGGTATTTCATCCAGTCACCATAGTAAATTATATGGTCCCTTGACTTATAATTGTAGCGGAATTGAATAATTCAGTTGCAGTCACTTTTGCAATAGACTATAGTCCAATACCAATGATGAACATCAACAACGGTTTCAAGTTCAACAAATAACATTATAACTGTTTATTCACCTATATACAATTTCTGTTGTATACCAGTTTCATATAGTGCCTATGCTATTCCTTGCATATATGTTTGCACCATGTTGAAAATAAATCTGACATCTCTATAGTTGTTATGGTTGTATTTGCAATGATATGGATCTACACGAGATCCCAGTTCGCTGTGTGCAGAACTTGCACAGAGTACAATACAAATACGTTGTGTGCCGAAATGGTTATGGATACAATGTTGCTGTGCAGAAACGGTTGCACTTGCCGCCGACTCGGGAGACCCAACACTGTATACGGTCTGTGCCAAATCGGTTGCCTGAGCAGATTTGGTTGTGCTGGCTTAAATTCTGCTATAACCGCTTTGCGTGCCAAAACTGTTTATTTTCCTTACTTACTAGAACTAACTTTCATGATTATTCACTGTTTATGACTTTTGCTCAACGAAGTTATCCTTAGAAGTTCAGCTCAACTGTCGCGGTATGGCTTCCTGCCGCTCTCAGCAGAGTGCATTGAAATAACCTGGCTCCGCACAGCAAGTGGGATTTCCCAGGTTAAGCTCAGCAAATGGGAATTGCCATGTTAAGCAGAACAGGATTTCTAGATGGTGTACAGCTCTTCTTGCAGCGCTAATTCTGCGGAAAATCTTGCTATTTATTTAGGTTGAATAGTATAAACATCTATCCTTCAAGTTGGTTGTTTTTACGATAGCAACTACGGTTTTATTTTAGCTGTTGGAGAGAACTTGTATGTCCGGCTCTGAGAGCATCACCAAGTGTACTGTGCGAAAACGGCTGTATTTATAGATTTCTGACAAAGCAGGCGGAGCCTAAAATACTACACGAAATGAGACGATCTGATTGGCCGAGAGCCGAAGTTTTGGCTACTGTCAATCACAATTGTACACAGAGTGGCTGAGAAATACGAAATGGGGAAATATTTCCATACCCCATACAATTTTATAACTAAATAATTTCCATATAATTATTTCATGTTTCTGACTGAACTTATGTGAGAAATATACCCAAAGATCTGGAGTTTGTATTGTGTGTTTAAATACAACTTCACCCATCGTTAATTTATGAAACGAGGTCGGGAAAAACAGGCAAACTTCCCCGCCAAGTTCCCGCTCCATCCTCAAACAGCGTGTTCGCAACGAAAACATATGGGTGTTCCGTGCGATAAAACAGAAGAATGGAAATGCCATCTGAACGATTAATAACCGCATGGTAAGCGTAATACTATCAATTTCCAAGTTATAATGTCCCAGACGCTAACTCGTCCGACAAACATAGTTTCTGACCGAAAATCCTATAACTTGACAACAACAACACATACATGCAGTGAAAACTGGCGGCAAATCAGGTTGTCAAGAATTCTGATAAACTTCTGAAATCTATAGCGCTTAAATTACTACCGTACGTATTATGAGCTGACACTTCGCCATAATAAACTTGAATCTATTGTGCAAACATAGATAAGTAGGAATTTGCATGAAATTACGCGAAAGAGATGAAACTCACGGATTTTCGACTGTGGGGGTAAATTTGTCAACAGTCCAAATTTCATCATACAGACGATGTTTGCGTGAGGCTCTCGACGGTCTAATGTTTATGTTTTGGCGCTGAAATCGAGGCTCAAGAATGTGGGCGCTTTATCCAAACATAGATCTTAAACACATCATACTGGCGAATTTTCGCCACACTACCCCCTCCCAATACTTGTTCGTCCCCGAACAAGGGATAACTTGGCTTATGGAAATTTCATGCAATATCCTTTACAAGTTTTCATAGACGGTTTCAATACTTTGCTATGCTCCTACTCTAAACTGGTATTTACAATTTTCTCTCACAAATGTATTGCTTCTTTGTTTAACAATCACAGAACAAACTGGATACCCAGATTAAACAGGTAAAGTAACTTTAACACTGTCCAACATTAACTGTATCATGCAAAGAACATAACGGTTCATGTAAGTGTTCATACAGTCCAAATGTTTTTCTTCGGGCAGGTCATAATGTCCATTGCCTTTCTGGTTTGAACTTAGGTTTCTTTTATATGCGTTCACATACCTATCATTTTCAGACTGATGTCAGCTAATCATACTGGTCTTGTTAAATTGAGGTTGCCCTTGAATAATTATCTCCATTCAGATCAACAAAGTTCATTAAGTCCTTCTGTAATCAATGTCATTGTTGCATTAAGCTCTCAGTACATGTATATACTTGAAACATAAAGAAAAGTAATTATGCTGAAATATTTCAGTTGTCCCTTAAGATTTTGCATTTTGTTTAGTTTTCTAGATTTTCGACCGAAACACTGAACTACTGAAAAATTATTTCTTAATTCTTGTCATCTGTTCCAGGTTCTGTAGATGGAGTTGATGGAAGGACTGGTCAGTTCCTCTACCTAGGGCTGGATGGTGGTTTCTTCACTGTTGATTCTTCTGGGGGCAAGCTCAGAATCTGCCTGGTGATCGAAAGGTATCTCCAACATTGCTTCTTCTTCATATGGTTATCTCAAAGGTGATGCGACTCCAGACTCGAATGTTAAGTTTTACTCATTTTGCTCTTCCCAAGTCTACATCAGACTGAGGAAATACTTCTAAGCAACCACTTTACCAAACATTGGCTAGCTGGATCTATATCCCACGTATAATGGTACTTCCTTAAGTACAGCGACTCCAAATGTGGTAATGTTACTTCAAACTATTAAACTTACATCACAGAATTTTGACAGAAACAGTTTCCTCTTTACTAGCTTCAAGGACCTCTTTAGTTTCTTCAACAACTACTGCAATGTTTAACTCAGGACTAAGCCCAGCGCTTTTAGTCCCTGCGATGTCGCACCCATATATGAATCCCAATGACTACGACTCGCGTTCTGTATCAACCAAAATTATCCGCACCTCATTCTACGTTTTTCGGTTTTCCCTATAAAGGTTCGCATATGGCCCATTTACCCAGGATGCTGCTTCCCAGTTCAGGTTGACTAGCAACAATCTTTTGCGTCCCTGGCGGAAGAATGGTCGTCTCCGAAACTACAAGACGACAGCAAAACTGGTGCCCATGACATAGAATTTGTTGACCGTTACATGTCAAGCAGTTTCCATTTAGATGAATTTCACAGTCATTCTTCATTAGAAAGTCCATTCCCAGGATCCTATGTAGTTGTATGTTAGCTACATGTATGATATAACTGATTGGTTGGTATCCATTTCAGAGATTCCGCTGATATTCAATAATGTCTGATTAGCTGTCATTAACTGCATGGACGTTGTCTGTGTTACAGGTCGACTTTTCCTGCAGCATACGGTTGTATACACACTCAAATAAAATTGTAACTCAAGATCAAAATTTATCAATAACAAATACGGTTTCTGTTTCGGCCTGGAACATAGTCATCCGCTTCCTGGTGGTTCTAACCCTACCTTTCATACAGCTTCGTTATCCTGTCTATGTTGTTGCTGACGGTTTTACATAGGTGAAACACGTTATTTCTGACGAATAGCTGTTTGTCCCATCTTCATCTGTTTCATGGAGCTTCCTTGGACCTACAACCGATCCTTGCCCTTTTGGGCCGGTTGTATCGCGTTTTCCGATTTACGTTGTGCAATTTATAGCTGATATTTTTCAATCCACGCCAGAACAATCGTGGATCACGTGTCTTCTCCTGACACCTTCAACATTCGATACTAGAATGACTTTTAACCTTTGAGCTTGTGTTTTGACATATCCGTATGATACCCTATTAGCACATTCTTTGTTTTTCATTTCCAGGGAAGATTTGATCATCGAATCCTCATTGCAGTGTGTGACATCTGCACGCCTGCTGAACTTGTCTTAACACCAGGGTTGCCATGGTTACACTGTGCATCTACCTGCCTGTAACCGTTGATCTCCAGTGCAAAAGTTGCAACCGCTGATGATTTATCGGTTTACACTGACTGGTTGGATATCTGTATACTAGAGTATCCAAGTTTTCTATAGCATTGAAGAAGGATATAATTGTCAACCATTTAAGATGTGGAGTGTCCATACCAGGATGTCGAATAAAAGTGGCCAACTCTCTTATCGCCTGTCCCTGTTCGCGTAGATGCTCCTCACTTGTGTTGATGTTCCCTCAGCTTTGCTAAACCTGTGAACTTGATCTCGCACCATAAATCTAGTTCCCAGAACTTCTATCAACTTGGTTGAAATCTTGAAATTTGTTCATCGGAGTTGCTCGCTTCGCAGCCCTGTCTACCTGTCCGAGTTGTGGATGTACATCTGTTTATTTAGGATTTGGTCTGCAGTTATTCCTTCCATGAACTGTCACTATAACCTATGGGGTATTCATTTCCTCTGACGACGATTTGCGCCTTACACGTGAGTTACGTCGTCTAGCCAACTCACGCGGGGGATGTTCTCAAAGCCGGAATGCTGACTACCTCATCTTCCAACTACTGTTGATGTGATGGATGAAATTACACTTCGGGATGACTGTCCCTCATTAATGCTGATGTCCGGATCTCTCTGCATTTTTCGTCGGGATGTATTTAACAGTTCAGCAAGGCTTAATGACAGTTTATGTACTTATGACACCAAGTACTGTAGAAACAATACTAATCCCACCGCTCGTCACCAATTGTAGCGGAAATTTCCAGTACTACATGTGTTAGTATGGAAACTTATTTTTCAATGTCTAGATATGCTGCCACCAGTACCACTAAGGGTGATACGACCTGTATGAACTCTCGTTCCTTATGTGAGACTCGAGCGAGAACTGTTCTACACTGGTTTCTATTATGTACGACCTTGTTTCTTCTTTATGAAACCTTATTGAACCTCTGCTTCAATAGACTTGAACACAAATATAACCAATCTCTCTTCGGGGGTGCCGCTACCAAGGGGGTACGTTTTCGTCGTGTCACCAACTTATACATTCAATCATAACACTTGCTCCATTCGCTGCTGATACTGCTGTGGTCAGGTTTCAACATCTATTGTTGTGGTATTTCATCCAGTCACCATAGTAAATTATATGGTCCCTTGACTTATATTTGTAGCGGAATTGAATAATTCAGTTGCAGTCACTTTTGCAGTAGACTATAGTCCTATACCAATGATGAACATCAACAACAGTTTCAAGTTCAACAAATAACATTATAACTGATTATTCACCTATATACATTTTCTGTTGTATACCAGTTTCATATATTGTCTATGCTATTCCTTGCATATATGTTTGCACCATGTTGAAAATAAATCTGACATCTCTGAACTAGTTGTTATGGTTGAATTTCCAATGATATGGATCTACACGAGATCCCAGTTCGCTGTGTGCAGAACTTGCACAGAGTACAATACAAATACGTTGTGTGCCGAAATGGTTATAGATACAATGTTGCTGTGCAGAAACGGTTGTACTTGCCGCCGACTGGGGAGACCCAACACTGTATACGGTCTGTGCCATATCGGTTGCCTGAGCAGATTTGGTTGTGCTGGCTTAAATTCTGCTATAACTGCTTTGCGTGCCAAAACTGTTTATTTTCCTTACTTATTAGAACTAACTTTCATGATTATTCACTGTTTATGACTTTTGCTCAACGAAGTTATCCTTAGAAGTTCAGCTCAACTGTCGCGGTATGGCTTCGTGCCGCTCTCAGCAGAGTGCATTGAAATAACCTGGCTCCGCACAGCAAATGGGATTTCCCAGGTTAAGCTCAGCAAATGGGAATTGCCATGTTAAGCAGAACAGGATTTCTAGATGGTGTACAGCTCTTCTTGCAGCGCTAACTCAGCCGAAAATCTTGCTATTTATTTAGGTTGACTACTATAAACATCTATCCTTCAAGTTGGTTGTTTGTACGATAGCAACTTCGGTTTTATTTTAACTGTCGGAGAGAACTTGTATGTCCGGCTCTGAGAGCATCACCGAGTGTACTGTGCGAAAACGGCTGTATTTATAGATTTCTGACAAAGCAGGCGGAGCCTAAAATACTACACGAAATGAGACGATCTGATTGGCCGAGAGCCGAAGTTTTGACTACTGTCAATCACAATTGTACACAGAACGGCTGAGAAATACGAAATGGGGAAATATTTCCATACCCCATACAATTTTATAACTAAATAATTTCCATATAATTATTTCATGTTTCTGACTGAACTTATATGAGAAATATGCATAAAGATCTGGAGTTTGTATTGTGTGTTTAAATACAACTTCACCCATCGTTAATTTATGAAACGAGGTCGGGAAACACTGTCAAACTTCCCCGCCAAGTTCCCGCTCCATCCTCAAACAGCGTGTTCGCTACGAAAACATACCGGTGTTTCGTGCGATAAAACAGAAGAATGGAGATGCCATCTGAACGATTAATAACCGCATGGTAAGCGTAATACTATCAGTTTCCAAGTTATAATGTCCCAGACGCTAACTCGTCCGACAAACACACTTTCTGATCGAAAATCCTATAAGTTGACAACAACAACACATGCATGCAGTAAAAACTGGCGGCAAATCAGGTTGTCAAGAATTTTGATAAACTTCTAAAATCTATAGCGTCTAGAATACTACGTATTATGAGCTGACACTTCGCCATAATAAACTTGAATCTACTGTGCAAACATAGATAAGTAGGAATTTGCATGAAATTACGCGAAAGAGATGAAACTCACAGATTTTCGACTGGGGGTAAATTTCTCAACAGGCCAAATTTCATCATACAGACGATGTTTGCGTGAGGCTCTCGACGGTCTAATGTTTACGTTTTGGCGCTGAAGTCGAGGCTCAAGAATGTGGGCGCTTTATCCAAACATAGATCTTAAACACATCATACTGGCGAATTTTCGCCACACTAGGAGTCCTTGACAGTCCTCCTATTCAGACGACGGAAGTCAATACACATACTTAATTCACCAGAAGGCTTTCTGACAAGTACAACATTAGATGCCCAAGGGCTATTGGATGGTCTGATAACACCACACTCCAGCATCTGGTTCAAGTGTTGCCTCACTTCTTCGTACAGTGCAGGTGGAATGCGTCTTGATTTATCTTTGAAGGGGGTGGTATCATCCAGTTCAATGCGGTGCTTCACAATATCTGTTTTCCCGAGGTCAGTGTCCGATAAGGAGAAAACATGTTTCCACTCAAGTAACAGGGTTGTCAAACCTGTTAGATCTACATCGGGATCTCCAAAGGAAAACTTGTTCAGGAATTCCTCAGACTCATTTGCACCTTCATCAGTCTGAGTGAAATTCTCAACTTTCACTGGTTTTAAACTACAGGTGCGTGTTCCCGCTGGCAAAGTTACAGTCTTAGCACTGGTGTTGCATATACTGACTGGAACATGTTTAAGATCACTTGAGAAATTCATAACTCCAGGGAGGATAGATATTCCTGTTGGTATTCCCTTTGCTTCCTCCGTGACTGCGATCCCAGAAGCAAATGGAACTATAAGACGGGTGTGTCCTTCCACTACCCAGGTCTGACCACTCTGTATCGTTACGGTAGTCTGTAATTTTACATCTGCATATGTGTTTTTGGATCTTATCATGTGCCGTTTCTGTAACTGCAAGACTTTGATTGCCATTCCAATTGCACTTGGAAATGGACGCTGGAGAAACCTGGTTCCACACTTCCCTTGGAGCTGTTCTTGAAGAGTACGTAGCACGTTTGTTCCCACAAGCAATGGAACTCGGCTATTATAGGAAGTCTCTGGAACAACAAGCACAGGTACACAAATAGCTTCTTCTAGTATGTCAACAGGTAACTTCACTTCAAGTTCAATAAATCCTATGTACGGTAGCAAATGTCCACCTGCATTTTCTATCTGTAGAATATCCTTAAGGTCTTTCAGAGGAAGGGTGTTCATATTCTTCCTCCAAAATGTTTCAGAAATAGTAGTCACCATGGACCCTGTGTCCAAAAGGGAATGACACTGTTTCCCATTCACCAACACATCAATCTCGTTTGCAATCAAATCAGTTTGAATTGTTTCTTTTTCATTAAAGAGGCCCTTACCTGGGCAGGCTTCCGGTGGCCTCACCTCGGTCGCTTGACCTAGTTTTTTGTCTGATTGACTTGTTTGGTACTGTTCAGTAGTCGGCTTTGTACCTTTTCTGAGTTGGATGGGTTTTGACAGCTGTAAGCCATGTGACCGTCCAAACCACAGCGGTAACAGAATGATTTCCGACCCTTACTTTTATTTCCTTTACTCCCGCCAGAGTGGTGATCAGATTTGGAAAGTTCTGTTTCTATTTCTTTGGCCTTCTGTTTCTTTAGATCATCCAGCAGCTGTTGTAGCTGTATTGCAGTTTGTTTCCATTCAGCCTCGCGACTTTGAACCTCAGCTACATTAGCAGAATGAATTGTAACACCCTTTTTCTTCAGCCTCAGTTTCTTCTCTGTTCTTCTACATTCTTCTTTTCTGATTTTAATCAGCAGATCCGGAAAATTAGGGGGATCCTGGAGAGGACTCCAGTTTCTCAAGGAGGGCCTCGTCTGGGCATCCTCCAAGGAATTGCTTTAACAGCTGTGAAGGAACATCAGTACTGTTCAAACCATTTCGTTCTGCAGCTTCTATAATCAGCAAGTACAACCGTTGAAGATAATCAGATGGAGTTTCCTTCTCCTCCTGGTAGGTGCAAAGGAACTTCACCATTAACTCACCCCCATTCGCAACTGTACCATACAACTTTTCCAGTAATTCCAAGACCTGTTCTGCAGTGGAGCTTGGTAGCCTCGCCACTGCCTGTAGCCACTGCCTGTACCCCATCTAAGGCAGGACGGAGTAAACTTTGAATTAAGGTCCTCTTCTTCTCACCGTCACTGATAATCGGGTCATCTAAGACCTGCTGGGCAAGAAGACGCCATGTCTCAAATTACAAGCGCCTAGTCCGTCATTCATAATCCAGCCGTCGTCCATTAGAGAATATCCGCGTCCATAATCCAAAGACCTATTCCATATTCCATATAACAGTATTAGCACCAAATTCAAAAAGACAATCATATACACATAAACATAGGCTAGTTTCCTGCAAGAGAGAAGCGGTCAACAGTTTTCAATGATGCCGGCAAGACATCATGATGTTCCAAAAATATCAAATCCGTATCGCTGATACTTAATTTCTTTGTAATCAGTCAAATGAATAATTATTTCTATTAACAATCATTATTTAGGCTTTCGAATGTCATAAAGACTTCACCTAAAACCTCAGAAAGCTGTGCCTAGAACAGACTTCGTTTCAACATGATCGTCTAACAACAACAACCCCATACTATTACTGCAATGGCGCACGTGTTTATGCTGAGGGGAGTCAAAAAGACTTATTTCTGACTAATTCATGCATTGTCGTCATATAATAACGACTTAATTCAGATCTTCAGAATGTTAGATTACAAGTTACGACATTTAGATTGGTAGAATTACACCCACCTGCGAAATATGACAACAAATGCTCAGTACAGTTGAGCGAGCAACATTGCACGATCAACAATGCGGTGGCGAATGGGGTATAACAATTTGCAATATCCCGATCCCTAACGATGGGTCACGCCCCCACAAGGCGATGAATTGCAACACTTAGTTATCTCCCCTAGACCATTACCAATCATACAGTTTCACAATAATACAGTCGAGCTTGAATAAAAAGAAAAAGAAATGGGGGTTAGTACCATAGGTACTCAGGAAATATATACATACTCCAAAATATGACCAGGCCACATGTGCTTTCAACATGGATGCCAATATAGATTCCTAGCAGTGCAGATCGAGGTACTTTGTCCTACATTATAGTACGAGGCCGTGCTGAGTGTTGGGTTTACTTGACTGGTAGGTGGATGTAAAATCATGATTTGGAGAACAGTCGGACACCTCTTAAGAAAGGCGGTAAGACGAACTTAAAATCCAGTCAAATTGGGGGCAATATCTGGGTCAGATGAGTCATACACGGTGTCACATTGAAACACTTGTGAAGAATACTACGACTAAGATTTTTTTGCTGGAAATGTCGTAATGTTGCACATACGTAATCGAGGAGTAGCAGCGAAAGATGGCATTCTGGGGTACACAGGGGTGTTTGTGGGAGATCTAGCGACCATCCTTGCTCTAAATGGGCCATGCAGGGTCTCGTCTGGAAACTCTCGGAATGTAGACTACGATTGTCTTGTCGTGGCATACAGTGGAGGGGATACAGTGGACGACAGGGTGTAGTGTGCGGGCATGATGGGTCTATCTAACTTGGTCGAGTTACCTCCCGCGGGGTACAGAGTGGATGAGTGAAACGTACACAATGCTTTTCTTAACGCAGTGACGCCCTACACAACAACAATAATAACAACAAGCATATTGAGTATTGCACATTTTATTAATCTCTTCATCACAAAACAACCAAGCTGGGAAAGCCGCCTTGAGAGTGTTTACAACTAACGTATACTATTGTCCGTGTATCAGAAACATCATCGGCTGCTCTTGTCCAAATAGAAGCCGCCCTTTCAGAAGCTGGCTTGTCTAGAGGTAGGCATATCCTCAGGGTGCACCCGAAATTGCGCTTTCTCTACTACTCCCATAGTGTACATACCTCACCACACCAGACGTAGTCTATATCCCGAGAAGATTCAAACGAGAACTTGCACGCCATAATCGGACCCTGGATGGTCTCTACATCGTCCACCACTAAGGGTTAGCGGAAACTCGGATTGTGGCAGCTCGCGACACTATATTGCAATTTTCAACCAGTTCCAAGCTTATCACCCCATAATGCAATGAGAACCGAACTCGTTGAACTGTCATTCTAGATCCAGAAGTCACATACACATACATAGAAGTAGTGTATAAAACACGGCACAGGTCTTATTTTGACGAGTGCGCAGGTGTTTCTGCGCAGATTTGTGGCGGAAGTGTGGCGGAACTTGGAGGTCACGGGAGGGTCACGTGATCAAGGCATGTCTAGACTTGTTCTGGGTTGTACAGTTCTGCCATGCGGAGGATGGGTACTTGTATTTCGCTGACGTCCTAGTAATAAACATAATCTATAGGTGTTGTACCATGTTAATAGGATCAGTCTAGCATCTGTACCACCCTAGGGTCGAGTGTTTATTGCCCCGTGTATCTCCGCAGAAAATCAACAAACAAAATGGCGGCTCCAGGATGGTGTGGGGACGCCCTTGCCACATCACGGCGTCGATCGTAGCGCCATCTGCACACACTGACGCAAGGGAGACAACTCGTGTGGACGAAGGGTATGGAAATAGCCGTGTTGGAGCTAGGGGAGCCACTAATGGACCAATGGGGTCGAGTGAGGTATCAAAGTGAAGCTTAGGTGAAGGGGCATCTAATGGGCTGGGTGTGGGATTGAAATAGCGGCATTCTGCGCATGCGCGGTGGCCCAAGGTTATGCAAATAGACGTTTTGGAGCTAGGGGAGCCCCTGATGGTCCAATGGGATCGAGTGAGGTATTCAAGTGAAGCCTAGGTGAGGGAGCCTCTGATGGGCTGGGTGTGGGGTTGAAGTATCGGCATTCTGCGCATGCGCGGTGGCCGAAGGGTATGGAAATAGCCGTGTTGGAGCTAGGGGAGCCACAAATGGTCCAATGGGATCGAGTGAGGTATCAAAGTGAAGCCTATGTGAGGGGGCCTCTGATGGACTGGGTGTGGGGTTGACATATCGGCATTCCGCGCATGCGCGGTGGCCAAAGGATATGAAAATAGCCGTTTTGGAGCTAGGGGAGCCCCTAATGGTCCAGTGGGGTCGAATGAGGTATCAAAGTGAAGCATTCGTGAAGGGGCATCTGATGGGTTGGGTGTGCGGTAGGAATATCATTCTGCGCATGCGCAGACGCAATGCGGAGCTCTCGTCCAATCAGAAGCGAGTATTTCAAATTCGTCACAGAGCTGTCAGCTAATCAGAAGCGAGTATTTTGACCCGGTGCATTATGGGCCATATCCAAGATGGCGGCACGTATGTTCAAGATGGCGGCACATCCGGTGTCGAAAACTGGCCATTTCGTCGGGATGTGGTCACCTAGTGTCGAAAACTGGACCTTGTATGGGTCCTGCTAGACGTTTTGGAGCTAGGGGAGCCCCTAATGGGCCGATGGAGTTGTATGAGGTATCAAAGTGAAGTATATTTCAAGCATGGGTGGGTGCATGTAAAATTTTTCCTGAAAAAATACGGAACACGGACTTTATCCTAAATTACGTGAAAATGCCTATATGGGGTATGGGGAGTATAGGACCATCCTGGGAAACCTACTTCTCGACATTTGCGGTATAGGTTGTGAGGTCTCGTTTTCTTAGTCTCGTCATGTAGAACATGATAGGAAGTGTCGCGAAGCGAATCGTTGAAATTTTTGAAAAAGTACGATATAGTCCCATATAGGCCCATACTGGGGTATAGGATCAATGTTTGTCCCCCTGGGAAACGTACTTCTATACATTTGCGGTAGGGTTGTGGGGTCTCGTTTTCTTAGTCTCATCATTTAGAACATGATAGGAAGTGTCCCCGTGCGAATCGGTGAAATTTTTGAAAAAGTACGATATAGCCCCATATAGACATATATATATAAATATATATTCCCATACTGGGGTATAGGTTCAATGTTTATCCTACTGGGAAACGTACTTCTATACATTTGCGGTAGGGTTGTGGGGTCTCGTTTTACTCGTCTCGTCATTTAGAACACGATAGGAAGTGTTGCGGAGCGAATCGGTGAAATTTTTGAAAAAAGTCACCGAGGCCTGGGTAGGCCCATAGGCCTATACTGCATGGCTATGGGTGTATAGGCCCATACGGGGTGGACATGTTGGAGTCTAGGTGAGCCCTAATGGTCCAATGGGGTCGAGTGAGGTCTTATTTTGAAGCTCTCGTGGAGGAGCACTTGACTACACTAATGGTTCGTCCGTGTTCAATAGTCTGCGCATGCGCAGCCTGGCCCGTATTATAGTAAGTAGGCATTTTTGGGGGGTATGTGGGTGTGTGTTTGGGTTAGAGATGGGCTATTCACGGTTCGAATGGGTCGTGTGAGGTATCAATGTGAAGCTTGTGTGGGGTAGAGTCAGAATGGTGTGTTTTTAAATGCATGTCGCGTCAATATGCGCATGCGCAGTCTGGCCGTAGTAGAGAAATCAGGCATTTTGGGGGGTATGTGGGTGTGTGTTTGGGGTAGAGATGGACCCTTATGGGTCCGAATGGGTCGTGGAAGGTGTCAAAGTGAAGCTTGTGTGGGTTAGAGTCAGAATGATGTGCTTTTAAGTGCAAACCGCGTTAATCTGCGCATGCGCAGTTGGTTGTAGTAAGTAAAGTGGCCATTTTGGGGCAGTACATGAAGGTATTTGGGGTCGAGATGGGCTATTCACGGTTCGAATGCGTCCTGGAAGGTGTCATCTTGTAGCTCTCGGGTGTAGACCCCGATTTGAGGGCTGTTCACGTCACCTGTGACGTCATCGGTGACGTCATCAGTACGAGTAGTAAGTAAAGTGGGTATTTTGGGGCAGTGAAAGGAAGGTATTTGGTGTAGAGATGGACCATCCTTGGTCCGAATGCGTCCTGGGAGGTGTCATTTGTAGCTCTCGGGGTGTAGACCCCGATTTGAGGGCTGTTCACATCACCTGTGACGTCATCGGTGACGTCATCAGTACGAGTAGTAAGTAAAGTGGGTATTTTGGGGCAGTGAAAGGAAGGTATTTGGTGTAGAGATGGACCATCCTTGGTCCGAATGCGTCCTGGGAGGTGTCATTTTGTAGCTCTCGGGGTGTAGACCTCGATTTGGGGCTGTTCACAGCATCTGTGACGTCATTGGTGACGTCATCAGTACGAGTAGTAGCGAAAGTGTGCATTTTGGGGCAGTGAAGGAAGGTATTTGGGGTAGAGATGGACCATCCTTGGTCCGAATGCGTCGTGTGGGGTTTCATTTTGTAGCTCTCGGCGTGCAGACCTCGATTTGAGGGCTGTCCACAGCATCTGTGACGTCATTGGTGACGTCATCAGTAGGAGTAGTAGCGAAAGTGTGCATTTTGGGGCAGTGAAGGAAGGTATTTGGGATAGAGATGCTTCATCCTCAGTCCGAATGCGTCGTGTGGGGTGTCATCTTGTAGTTCTCGGCGTGCAGACCTCGATTTGAGGGCTGTCCACAGCATTTGTGACGTCATTGGTGACGTCATCAGTAGGAGTAGTAGCGAAAGTGGGCATTTTGGGGCAGTGAAGGATGGTATTTAGTGTAGAGATGGACCATCCTTGGTCCGAATGCGTCGTGTGAGGTGTCATCTTGTAGCAACGCTCACCAACGCCATTCTTAATGCTTCAACGCCCAGGTGAAATAGCTCAGAAGCTCTGATATTCCATGGAATTGTCACTAATTCTTCGAAATGCAGTGACGCCCGTCGACGCCCGTCGTTACACCTTAACACTCTAACATAACACCATGATATAGACCGGACAGAGAACAACAACAGCAACAACAACAAGGATCACACATGAGAGAACAACAACAAGAAGTTTTTTTTCATATAGTTTATTCTCCCCAATGTTACATCATACCCACGTTGGGGGAGCCGCGTTGGGTATATTTACAATTCAAGAATATTCTTGTCCAATCAGAGGCCACCATTTGCATCTGTCATATTCGTTCCTGTCCGTTAGATGTATTCTCGGCTACTCTTGTCCAATCAGAAGTCGCCATTTCAGAAAGTTCCATCTTCGGCCATGTTCGCTCTGAACCGTTTGTTCTAATCGTCATCGGACAGGCCAGGATACCGTTGAGGAAACATATCCTCAGATAGTTGTTTGCGCATTCTGAGTATCTATCAGTGCATGGGTGAATACTTTCATCCGATGGGGGTGGTGGGTCAGTTTAACCACGAAGAACGTAACATTGGTGACCCTCTCCACTATCCACTTGGTGTTGGGACGCTGTTCATAGGCCCATTCTAAGGGATCCACAGTGTCCAGTTGGGCCAGCATCGTCTCTAGCGACGCCCGATTGGTGATTGTGAAAGGATGGTCGTACACTGGGTTGATGGCACTGGAATAGAAATAGCACAATTCACGCGTCATCTTATGGCATAAGATGTACCCAAATGCTACATTTAATGGGAAGGACGTAGGTTGGTCATTGAAGATGGCTTCCACGTAGCTGCGTAGACGGGCGAGGTCGGTCAGTCGGAAATTGTACAAGTCCAATATAGGGCGATGACGGTGGAAGCAGTGTCGGATCATGGACCAATGGCGTCGATACATCTCACTCACTGGATGATCTTCGGGTAAGAGATCGCTGGGAACATCCACCGCATCTTCCAGAAAATGTTCGTTGTTGTCAGGCGTATGACTGGAAACAGTGATGCTAGGGACCGGCTGGATATCTAGGCTCTTCTGAGCTGTGGGTATAGGCGGGCTCTCCGTGATCGCATCACCGGTGGCATTCTCCTCTCCGGGTTCATCTTCAGTGGATCTGTCCCTCCTGGGTACCTCTTTAGTGGAAAGTTGTCCCTCATGCCGTGGTGATGCACCATGAATCAAACGCTCATGCCGTTTTAACTGACTGGGTCGTTTGAAGAGTTGACCACATTCTTCGCATGGACGCTTGAATTGAACGTTCATGGCGCTGTAAATGATCTGGGCGCTGAAACGACAGTGTAGGCCTACATATCGTACAGCTATACCGGGCGGTTCCATCGTGCTTGGTAGCCTCATGGCGGCGCAAGTCGTGCCGGCGAGTGAATGATTTCGAGCACGTAGTACAAGTGAACATCTTGGTGGTTGACAGAGTGTCTGATGAAACGGCCAGGCCGTTTCCTTTTTATAGCAAGCTAGCTGTTGATCTATTTTTAGCACAATCAGTTCTAAACTAGGGGAAAACCCCTATCACCTCTAGCCAAAAGGGCTAATATCGGTCCCCGGGCTTATTGGGATCTGCCTATCAAGTCAATGGGGTGATGTGAATAACAACAAGTTCAGCAATGTTCATACAGTTTATTATCCCCAATGTTACATCATACCCAGGCTGGGGGAGCCGCCCTGGGTATGTTTAGTATGTTCGCATTCGAAATATCAAACACCGTGTTTTATTATTCAACGCATCGTCACATCAGGCACAAGTGTTTACTGAGCTCAAGTCAACGATCAGCATGTAGACATAAAGAGTATGTACGGCATGTTGTGGTATTCATCAGTGCATGGGTGACGCATTCACCCGATGGGTTGATTGGTCGTCTTGGTCACGGAAAACGTAACATTGGTCACCCTCTTTACCACCCATTGTGTGTTGGGTCGTTGTTGTTGGGCCCATCTCAAGGCATCCAATTGTTCCACTTGGTCCAGCATCATCTCTAGTGACCTCCGGTTAATGATGGTAAACGGTTGGTCGTACACTGGGTTGAAGGCACTGGAATAGAAATAGCGCAATTCACCTGTCATCTTATGGCATAAGATGTACCCAAATGCTACATTTAATGTGAAGGCTGTTGGTTGGTCATTGAAGATGGTTTCCACGTAGCTGCGTAGACGGGTGAGGTTGGTCAGTGGGAAATTGTAGATATCTTGAATAGGGCGATGACGGTGGAAACAGTGCCGTGTCATGGACCAATGGTGCCGAGAGATGTCACTCTCTGGATGATCTTCGGGTAAGAGATCGCTAGGAACATTTATGGGCTCGTCCAGAAAATGTTCGATGTATGACGTATGACTCGAAACCGTAACGGTGGGGTCCGGCCGGAAATCCAGGCTCTTCCCAACTGTAGGTATAGGCGGGCTCTCCGTCATCGCATCACCAGTGGCGCTCGTCTTCCCGGGCTTATCTTCAGTGGGTCTGACCTTCCGCGGCTCCTCTTCAGTAGGAAGTTGTCGCCAAAACCGTGGTGACGGACCATGGATCAAACGCTGATGCCGTTTTAACTGACTGCGTCGTTTGAAGAGTTGACCACAATCCTTACATTGTTCCGTCGCGTCCTCGTGGAATGAACGTTCGTGGCGCAGTAGAGCATCTTCCCGATTAAATGACCGTGCGCAGGTTATACAAGTATACAGTCCATCGTTGTGGGTGGAGATCTCGTGGCGTCGTAAACTATCTAGACGAGTAAACTTCTTCTGGCAAGTTGTGCAAGTGAACATCTTGGTGGTTGACAGAGTGTCTGATGAAACGGCCAGGCCGCTTCCCTGTTATAGCACGCTAGCTGGTGATCTATTTTTAGCACACTCAGTTCAACTATCCCCAAGTCGAGAGCCGAGCCGTGACATCTTCGGTAACCGCCGTGTCTCTTTGGCCACCTCAAAGCCTGTGGAGCTCAGAGCTCGGAAGTGACATTTGCATATGACCTCTGCGAGGTCACAGGGCAGTGAAGGATGGTATTTGGTGTAGAGATGGACCGCGGTGGAAACCTTTGCGCGCCGGGGTCAAAGGTCAGTTCCGGTCTCGTGAACGGAAGCGGAAGTGACCTCCGGAGCTCCATGAGCTCCGGAGCTCCAAGAGCTCCGAAGCGCCGAGTTCCAAGAGCATCCGAAATGCAGACGTACATCCAGCAACGAGACGCCTTTACTTTCTTTTACCCGAAACGGAAAGTCCTGGCCGATGGTGTGAGCACTACTTACTTGGACTTGTGGAAAAATGTCGAACACACTATATAACTGTTGATACACGAGTTAAAAACTGTAAACAGTCAGGATGGCCGAGTGGTCTAAGGCGCCGGTATTAAGTGCTGGTCGGCGAAGAGCTGGCGTAGGTTCGAATCCTACTCCTGACAGAATTTTTTTTTTTGTACCTTATACATACCACTACTATTCTATTTGTAATACCACCTGTATTCTATTTGTACATAGTGTATACTCCTTCACTGCTAAAAAATGCCCACTTTCGCTACTACTCGTACCGATGACGTCACCAATGACGTCACAGATGCTGTGGCTATCCCTAAAATTGGGGTCTACACCCCGAGAGCTACAACATGACACCTCCCATGACGCATTCGGACCAAGGATGGTCCATCTCTACACCAAATACCATCCTTCACTGCCCGGTGACCTCGCAGAGGTCATATGCAAATGTCACTTCCGAGCTCTGAGCTCCACAGGCTTTGAGGTGCCCAAAGAGACACGGAGGTTACCGAAGATGTCACGGCTCGGCTCTCGACTTGGGGATAGTTGAACTGAGTGTGCTAAAAATAGATCACCAGCTAGCGTGCTATAAAAGGAAGCGGCCTGGCCGTTTCATCAGACACTCTGTCAACCACCAAGATGTTCACTTGCACAACTTGCCAGAAGAAGTTTACTCGTCTAGATAGTTTACGACGCCACGAGACCTCCACCCACAACGATGCACTGTATACTTGTATAACCTGCGCACGGTCATTTAATCGGGAAGATGCTTTACTGCGCCACGAACGTTCATTCCACGAGGACGCGACGGAACAATGTAAGGATTGTGGTCAACTCTTCAAACGACGCAGTCAGTTAAAACGGCATCAGCGTTTGATCCAGGGTCCGTCACCACGGTTTTGGCGACAACTTCCTACTGAAGAGGAGCCGCGGAAGGTCAGACCCACTGAAGATAAGCCCGGGAAGACGAACGCCACTGGTGATGCGATGACGGAGAGCCCGCCTATACCTACAGTTGGGAAGAGCCTGGATTTTCGGCCGGACCCCACCGTTACGGTTTCGAGTCATACGTCATACATCGAACATTTTCTGGACGAGCCCATAAATGTTCCTAGCGATCTCTTACCCGAATATGATCCAGAGAGTGACATCTCTCGGCGCCATTGGACCATGACACGGCACTGTTTCCACCGTCATCGCCCTATTCAAGATATCTACAATTTCCCACCGACCAAGCTCACCCGTCTACGCAGCTACGTGGAAACCATCTTCAATGACCAACCTACGGCCTTCACATTAAATGTAGCATTTGGGTACATCTTATGCCATAAGATGACGAGTGAATTGCGCTATTTCTATTCCAGTGCCTTCAACCCAGTGTACGACCAACCGTTTACCAACATTAACCGGAGGTCACTAGAGATGATGCTGGACCAAGTGGAACAATTGGATGCCTTGAGATGGGCCCAACAACAACGACCCAACACACAATGGGTGGTAAAGAGGGTGACCAATGTTACGTTTTTCGTGACCAAGACGACCAATCAACCCATCGGGTGAATGCGTCACCCATGCACTGATGAATACCACAACATGCCGTACATACTCTCTATGTCTACATGCTGATCGTTGACTTGAGCTCAGTAAACACTTGTGCCTGATGTGACGATGCGTTGAATAATAACACACGGTGTTTGATATTTCGAATGCGAACATACTAAACATACCCAGGGCGGCTCCCCCAGCCTGGGTATGATGTAACATTGGGGATAATAAACTGTATGAACATTGCTGAACTTGTTGTTATTCACATCACCCCATTGACTTGATAGGCAGATCCCAATAAGCCCGGGGACCGATATTAGCCCTTTTGGCTAGAGGTGATAGGGGTTTTCGCCTAGTTTAGAACTGATTGTGCTAAAAATAGATCAACAGCTAGCTTGTTATAAAAAGGAAACGGCCTGGCCGTTTCATCAGACACTCTGTCAACCACCAAGATGTTCACTTGTACTACGTGCTCGAAATCATTCACTCGCCGGCACGACTTGCGCCGCCATGAGGCTACCAAGCACGATGGAACCGCCCGGTATAGCTGTACGATATGTAGGCCTACACCGTCGTTTCAGCGCCCAGATCATTTACAGCGCCATGAACGTTCAATTCATGGGCCATCCAAGCGTCCATGCGAAGAATGTGGTCAACTCTTCAAACGACCCAGTCAGTTAAAACGGCATGAGCGTTTGATTCATGGTGCATCACCACGGCATGAGGGACAACTTTCCACTAAAGAGGTACCCAGGAGGGGCAGATCCACTGAAGATGAACCCGGGGAGGAGAATGCCACTGGTGATGCGATCACGGAGAGCCCGCCTATACCCACAGCTCAGAAGAGCCTAGATATCCAGCCGGTTCCTAGCATCACTGTTTCCAGTCATACGCCTGACAACAACGAACATTTTCTGGAAGATGCGGTGGATGTTCCCAGCGATCTCTTACCCGAAGATCATCCAGTGAGGGAGATGTATCGACGCCATTGGTCCATGATCCGACACTGCTTCCACCGTCATCGCCCTATATTGGACTTGTACAATTTCCGACTGACCGACCTCGCCCGTCTACGCAGCTACGTGGAAGCCATCTTCAATGACCAACCTACGTCCTTCACATTAAATGTAACATTTGGGTACATCTTATGCCATAAGATGACGCGTGAATTGTGCTATTTCTATTCCAGTGCCATCAACCCAGTGTACGACCATCCTTTCACAATCACCAATCGGGCGTCGCTAGAGACGATGCTGGCCCAACTGGACACTGTAGATCCCTTAGAATGGGCCTATGAACAGCGTCCCAACACCAAGTGGATAGTGGAGAGGGTCACCAATGTTACGTTCTTCGTGGCTAAACTGACCCACCACCCCCATCGGATGAAAGTATTCACCCATGCACTGATAGATACTCAGAATGCGCAAACAACTATCTGAGGATATGTTTCCTCAACGGTATCCTGGCCTGTCCGATGACGATTAGAACAAACGGTTCAGAGCGAACATGGCCGAAGATGGAACTTTCTGAAATGGCGACTTCTGATTGGACAAGAGTAACCGAGAATACATCTAACGGACAGGAACGAATATGACAGATGCAAATGGTGGCCTCTGATTGGACAAGAATATTCTTGAATTGTAAATATACCCAACGCGGCTCCCCCAACGTGGGTATGATGTAACATTGGGGAGAATAAACTATATGAAAAAAAAACTTCTTCTTGTTGTTGTTCTCTCATGTGTGATCCTTGTTGTTGTTGCTGTTGTTGTTCTCTGTCCGGTCTATATCATGGTGTTATGTTAGAGTGTTAAGGTGTAACGACGGGCGTCGA
>JAVTVY010009450.1:0-43863 GCA_036873755.1 Hanleya hanleyi
GAATGAAGAAGCAAAGGTTTCAGCTGTGAGCGTTCTGCACAGCCAAATGACGATAAGCAGTCCGGTATTGTTGTGATGAATGGTAACGCCCTTTGCAGCCTGTCCCACGAAATACCATCCAGCCTGGAGAAAATATGATATTCTGCTTATGATCGAATTCACTTGGACATACTAGTTTGGCGGCTGCTCTACTTTGAAATCCAACGAAAACAACAATGAAACAGTGTGATTTGTCCTCCAAAATTTTGGCGTAATAGGCTGATTGTCGACAGTGACAGAACCAACTGCAGAAACTGTTATTCGGTGTAATAGTACACAAGACGTACGAGGATTGTTCAATACCATGAGAATGACAATCTAGCATCGACTCTCCCGCCAGAAAGTGTAACCTGGGTAGAAACACACGAAATGCTGCCTGTTTGTTGAGCGGATATGCTTGATATCGTTCCAAAAATTGATTTACAAACTCTATATTAACACCCTCTGATTCTTGTGGGTCTTCCATGATGTATAGGTCGTGTTCCGCTCTTAAAGTTGACATCATCTCAGAACTTCGTCACAGTATACATCGTCACAGTAGGTATGGGATCTGCAGTGTATCGTGGGAATCTGAAACCAGAATCATTAAATGAATATTCTACAGATATTGTTTACAAGAGCCGATGGGGGCTTCAATATTCGTCTATGTAATCTGAACAATTCTGGACATATGTGATGGAATGCAATGACACAGGAGGATGATGCAGACATGGTAATCATTCTAGCCGAGAACTTTGCACACCAACATCCGTCCAATTTGATAAATTTTGATAGACAATGTGGTTATCTGCAAACAGTTAGAATATAAGAAAATGTTAAATACTATTTATATGAATTTTTCATGAATATGCTTCAAAACTAGGGCTATTCCCTATGATTTCTGGGTTATCAGGTTGCCTACAGGTAAAAAATGCATACCAACCTATATACTTGTTTTTTTTCCCCCTCATATTACACAATTATGAATGCAACAGCATACATTATTCAAAAAGTTAATTACTTTGATTTACCACCAGCGGACATCTTTAACTGACAAGATCTTAAATTTTACCAGTAGGAACTGGAATTGCAGGTTTAATGGTAGAATCTATTTGAATTAATATGATTATATTTGATGAACCTGCTGGTATAGAAGTGTACTAACTGGAGAAACCTGTGTCCCTATTAGAACAAAATAAATAATAAAGGTCACATCATTCTTACATATTTAAAATTCGAAATTCCTGATGGAATCTAAGATTTTACTTCCTACAATGAAACATACAAGCATCGTACTGAAACAAAAACACTACTCTGAATTCTCATTTTCAACCAGCCAACTTGAATTCTAACAAGCCGAGTAGCTAGCAGGTCCTCCGCCAAGTAGCCTGTTTGAGAGCATACAGCATATACGCTTCCAATATCTCCTTAAATATAACTTGGAAAGTTGATATGTGTATGTGGAAAGAGACGTTCATCTGGAATTGTTGAAACAATTTTAGGAGGTTTGGGAAGCAGTAATGGGTAGTGTAACACTGGAATGTAAGTCTGTAGTTGTATATGGATTTGTGGATGGTGAGGTTTATAAATCGATGAGTGGAATAGATCAAGATATCGCGTTCACAACACAGATGGGTACAATATGGGTGAGTGAAATCCAAGATGGTCAATGGCAGCCATCTTGGATTACATACTACCTCAATGAAAATCAATACCAATCGCTGTCTAACTGATGTGAAGCACCGTCTCGAGTTTGAAGTTGATTGGTCAAATTGTTGTCGAGATATCACGTTCACAAGATCCGAGATGGATGGAATCCAATATCATCAATGGCAGCCATCTTGGATTTGTACCTCAGTGAAAATCAATACCAATGGCCGTCTAATTGATGTGAAGCACATTCTCAAGTTTGAAGTCGATTGGTCGAACTGTTCTCAAGATATCGCGTTCACAAGATGTGGGATGGACAGAATCCAATATGGTCAATGGCGGCCATCTTGGATTATGTACCTCAGTGAAAACCAATACCAATGGCTGTCTAACTGATGTGAAAAACCTTCCCTAGTTTGAAGTCGATTGGTTGATTTGTTTTTGAGATATCGTGTTAACAAGATGTGGAACGGAGTGAATCCAATATGGCCCATGGCAGCCATCTTGGATTACGTATCTCAGTGAAAATCAATACCAATGGCCGTCTGACTGATGTGAAGAACATTCCCAAGCTTGAAGTTGATTGGTGGAAATGTTCTTGAGATATCGCGTTCACAAGATGTGGGACGAACAGAATCCAATATGGTCAATGGCAGCCATCTTGGATTACGTACCTCAGTGAAAATAAATACCAATGGCCGTCTAACTGATGTGAAGAACCTTCCCAAGTTTGAAGTCGATTAGTTGAATTGTTCTCGAGATATCGTGTTCACAAGATCTGGGACGAATCCAATATGGTCAATGGCAGCCATCTTGGATTATGTACCTCAGTGAAAACCAATACCAATGGCCGTCTAACTGATGTGAAAAACCTTCCCTAGTTTGAAATCGATTGGTTGATTTGTTTTCGAGATATCGTGTTAACAAGATGTGGAACGGAGTGAATCCAATATGGTCCATGGCAGCCATCTTGGATTACGTATCTCAGTGAAAATCAAAACCAATGGCCGTTTAACTGATGCGAAGCACATTCTCAAGTTTGAAGTGGATTGGTCAAACTGTTGTCGAGATATCGCGTTCACAAGATGTGGGATGGACAGAATCCAATATGGTCAATGGCAGCCATCTTGGATTACGTACCTCAGTGAAAATAAATACCAATGGCCGTCTAACTGATGTGAAGAACCTTCCCAAGTTTGAAGTCGATTAGTTGAATTGTTCTCGAGATATCGTGTTCACAAGATCTGGGACGGATGGAATCCAATATGGTCAATGGCAGCCATCTTGGATTACGTACCTCAGTGAAAATCAATACCAATGGCCGTCTGACTGATGTGAAGAACATTCCCAAGCTTGAAGTTGATTGGTGGAAATGTTCTTGAGATATCGCGTTCACAAGATGTGGGACGAACAGAATCCAATATGGTCGATGGCGGCCATCTTGGATTACGTACTTCAGTGAAAATCAATACCAATGGCCGTCTAACTGATGTGAAGCACCCTCTCAAGTTTGAAGTCAATCGGTCAAATTGTTCTTGAGATATCGCGTTCACAAGATGTGGGACGGACAGAATCCAATATGGTCGATGGCGGCCATCTTGGATTACGTACCTCAGTGAAAATCAATACCAATGGCCGTCTAACGGATGTGAAGCACCTTCTCAAGTTTGAAGTCGATTGGTCGAATTGTTCTCAAGATATCGCGTTCACAAGATGTGGGACGGAAGGACGGACGGAGGGACGGACGGAAGGACGGACGGAGGGACGGACGGAAGGACGGACGGCTAGCATTTCCAAGTCCTAAGCTTGTCATTATTGCTTAGGCAACCATTCAGTTTTGACACTAATACAGCACCTCCAAGGATATTCAATTGCCTCGTGATGGACAGGCAATTGTCTACCTATGTCAGGATCAGTCCTCTTCAAAATGGTTTTAGATGTGTTGTGAAATCGCTAGTCATTATTCTTTGTTCATATGGTTTTCGTTGTAGAGACAGGCTTCGATTGTGACTGTTCATATCAATACCATGATGATCTTGAAGTACATGAGATCATATCTTGTAACAATATATGACCAACTGTCCTTCCTGAGATATTGTGTTAACAATATTGAAAATATTAGAAATTGAACTATTTGACCTAGAACAAAGGTCAAGGCCGGCCATTTTCTGTAGTTGGCCCATTGCCAGCTCTGTGTGTGGGATGAATGTGGGAAGGCTGGCCAACATTCTTCAACATATATGATGATAGTACATGTTAATAATGATGATGGGCAGATTGACAGACAAACATCCCAAACAGACAGACAGACAGACAACCGGTGTGATGGATAAGAATGTCCTGGTGATTAGTGTCCCTTTTCATATCCTTTTCAATTGCAACTAAGGACCTACACTTGTCCCAATGTGCAGAAATTTGCCCCGGCTGGGTTAGAAGATAGAAGGCGGACACTCTTAGCCACCGGACATTCTTAGCCTCCACGCCGGATAGAGGCCAACGACGATAATACCCGTCTGGCCAAATAATATGGCCGAGGGGTAAATATTTCTGTGGAACAACTCGGTTTGGATCATAAAACAATGCCTTCCTGGAATGGCCATCTCCTGAGGTCCATATTTCTTGAGCACATACATGTAACCTATTGAAATATAAAGTCGTACACTAGAAAAACTGCAATCCATGAATGATCCACTGAAAGACTGATTCAACCATTAATCATCCACCAGTGAGTCCTTCAAATTGTGAGATGATTGAAGTAGCCATTATTGAGCCATTTGACCCTCTCCTCTAGAATTTTGTCTCATTACAGTCTCACCCAGGTAATGGCTAAATGATCCAAAATTATTATTATATGATTAACTTATTGAGTCAGTTTTTAGGCAAGTCCACCGACTGCATTCCAACCAGAAGAGTCATATTTGCACTGCTGTCCGAATGGAACTTTCTTCGACTCAATTAGCCAAAATTGTTAAGATATAACTTAGCAGTTTGTCACGACGAGTCAACAGCTGGCCGGTTATTTGTATCAGTTCAACCAGCGATTCAGTGAGGCAAATAAACTGAACAGTCACCAGTCAGTGACTCCATGAAGCAAACTGCGAATTTAGTTTCAGCAAAGTAAATTGTTTAATAAGGACATAACAAAACATTGAATTTTCATGAAACTGTATGTCTGAGAATATAATTAACTTACTGTCCATATACACGTTCATGAACCATAGGAAATTTAATCTTATGTCATAATGCATTGGTATTCGACTGAAATTGCAATGCATCCAGAAAAAATATTTATAAGTATACATTTCCCACAAACAAGAATAATAATACTGATAACAATAAACCACATGTACAAATCAGTTTGAACACTAAAGCTACTTCGTTTCATGTAGGTATGTTACAATTCGACGTGATAATATAACCAGCATTATGTTTTCCCATAAGATACATAATATTAACAGTTCTGTTTTCAATCAATTTACTTGAAATTTGAAAACTGATCGTGAAATTTATCTGTGTTTAACTTTAAGGATATCTTTGGTTTGGAAAGAAAAACAGTGTGCTCTGCATTGAACGCTGAAAGTGGATGTCCCCTGCAATGCTGCAGCCATGACAGCCAATATTGTATTACTATTGTGTTTTCTCATAGCCTAATAATTACAAACAATCATAATGATACCTGGATGCCGGTAAATGTACCAAGAAATTATGTGTACATCTCCCTCCATAGCGGGATTTAAACAAAAATGCTACCCACTCCCCTTTCCCTTCCATGAAACACAGCACCAGTAAACATAGACTGGGGGAATACATTATTATGATGATAAAGCAAGACCACTTTATGTCCTCGCTCAATGGTTCATTGATCCATGTAATAACTGATTAGCATCACTGGAGGAATTTTGACTTTCTATCTAAATAAAATAACCATTCAAAATACCCTTAAAAGCAGTATCTTAGGAAAATATTTTCTGAAGTGTTGAACAGTTTTTCAACTGAAATGATAATCACTGATAATTTATATTCTGATTAAATTCTCAAGAGCATTAGACAATGGACATGCATGCACCTTCATGAGAAACGGATGTGTGCACCCACATAAAGGCGCACAGAACACTTGATTCTATCGTCAAACTTCACTGATCTTTTGATCCAGTGATGAGACAAATCTGGGACACTCACTGACTACTGTGGGTCAGCATGCAGTGTTCTATCATTGTTGGATCATTGATTCATCATTATTGGATCGATGATCCAGTAATAAAGATTTTTGGATCGATGATCCAGAAATAAAGATATAATGTTACTCTTTTGCAAAATTCAGCCACTGATGATCCAATTTTCAACCAGGGGAGATTACTATGCGTCTCTGTGATCCATTGGGGCATCACTTCATGTTGGCTCGTTGTGGATTAATGATCCACTTGTATAGATCAAGGAAGCAAAGTAACCTGAAAGTTAGCCTTTATTGAGCTGCTAACAAAAGTTGGTGAGCCATATATGACAAAAACATGGACGAACGACATCAGAATGAGCCGCCCCAATATGTGGATCATACGGTCTCGAAAAAGTTACATGGCTTGGTGATGGCTAGCTTCCATCATTTTTTTTTGCTCCATGGTGGATCGCAGTTTTTCTAGTGTAGGCCTAAGTTTTGTATTTGTTAAGGATCATCAGGATCTGTGACATTTTTGAAATTTTTTGCCAAGTCCAAATTTCCAAAAACGCCCCTCATCATTATAATGCCCAAATTGTATGACAGTGACACAATGATACCATGAGACATGAAATGACAAAAAATGTATTTTTTATTTTTTTTGAATTTTTTCCCAATACCTTTGTGAAGCAAAAATGTGCCTGTCAGAAGCACGTGGCCACACTTGCATATTTCGACTGTGCACGTGAACACAAAATACCGCTGAAATTTCGCTATTTTGCCTCCGACGTCACAAGGAAATAAAGATAATTCAATAGAAAATAAACTACAGCAGATATTAAATTCAAATTTTCCACAAATACACAATTACATACGTACATTTAAGTCCAACTGTTGGCAAAGAAATCGAATTCAGCGCTTTGAAATCACACAGGTCGGAAAGTGACAGTGCGTGCTTCTCTCCCAAACAAGTTGACCCATTACATGTAAATAATATTCATACGCGCAAGTAGCCATGTCGAAAATATCGTCCATAACATGTATAAACATCAAAAAGGCATCATAATTCAGTAAAATATGGTGATATTTAGAATACAAAATATTTAATTTAACAGTTTCAATGGTGAAAATCAGTTTTTGGAAACCTCCCTAGAGATGTACTCTTTCTAACCGCCTTACTCTAATATCCTGTCGCTTCCTTCTCGCGAGACGCGCGAGATTCGATAACCTCATCAAACTCAGGGAAAACAGAACATCAAATTTAGACAAGGAAGATGGTAGTATAGTGAATTTCGGTGAGTAGCCCTCACACCTGAATGGTTGTGCATTCCGATCGCATGTTCTGAAAGCGTTTGTCGATGAGAATGGGTGAACATCAACTTGCTCACGTCGATGTCATTAACCACCGGCACAACGTGCCAAGAACAACAACAACACAAAACAACAACAACACGTTCAACGACTTCTCATTCAGCTGACTTTGATTGACAGGTGTTCAGTTTTCAGCGAAGGGTTAATGCATCGAGGCCGGAAAAAGTCCACCTGAGCAGGAAGAAATGTGAATCGCCATTTTCCCGAACAATTCAGTTTGCTTGACCACGTGTAGCATTCTATTTTCCAACAACTTCAAGTAGGTCATTCTTGTTTGACCTCAACGGAGAGATGATTCAACTTTATTCGTGAGTTAAATAGTCACCACATTTCTTCAATTTCCAAATTTCACTGCAAGAAAAACACTACATTTTTGATCAATTTTGTTCCACAAAGTCATTATTTTCGAATTAGTTCAAAGAAATAGCCATATTTTCTTGTGTTTAATTGTGTTTCCTATCTTTCTAGGATGAAATAATGCGCCCTTGATAATTTAGTGCCTTTTTAAAAATTTCAACAAAAAAATGTCAAAATCTCTCGTGTCCGGATTCCCCTTAACCTATAACCCATTCCTCTGTAGGCTTACATAGAGTGCATCGGTCCCGATAGACGAAAAGTTGGATTTATAAATACATTTATATCGGTGTGTACATATGTGTGAATACCGTTAACATACATACTCTCAGATAAGCGCATAGATGAAAAGACCGGCCCAATACATTTGCATAGGTGCACATGATCAAAGATCACTCAACATTCACAGATACATGTTTGGAATGCCCTGATATTGTTATTTTACTGGTCTTTGCAAAGCTATATACCAAAGTTGGAAATATTTAGTAAATTCTTCCTTTTAGGTGAACACCTGTGAAAATATTTGAAAATGTATGACCAATTTTGTCAAGTAAATAAGCCGGCAAATATCGAAATCTGGACAATGCATAATATTTCATAACAATGAATACAGACATTTAGAAGAGATTTTAGAATCTAAATTCTACCAGATACACTATTAAGAATGAATACACAAGTCTACAGTTTCAGAGCTCATGAAATTACTACCCCACCCTATTCTCTCTAAGACAAACTGCTTGACGTATAGGATAATACTTACTTTGCAGAAGTGAATTTGTTTCGCAGTTTGTGTCCTTATAGTACCAGTAGCCTCCCCTGCCTTTACACATTGGTACGACGAAACTCTCAGCGGTATTCAATTCAATTCAATTCATTTTATTGTACAAAACACTCATTCGAGTTGGTACAAAACAGTAACAATAACAAAATAATACATGTAATATTAGACTTGTTAGCTGAGCTCCCATCAACAGGTTCTCATATTATCCCAGTTTGTGACAATATACGACAAATATAATATAGAGGTAAAACCCATATATAAAGTCGCCGTTTGTGACAATATTGTCAGACACAAATATATAGCATGACTGTCTGGTTATTGGACACTTTTTATGAATAAGAGTCTGCAGGTCGGCCATGCGACCACGTACGGCCGAGAAAGTAACACTGGACAAAGGACTAGGCCTACATCTTTAGTGATAAATCGTCATAAAAAAATATTGAAGAAAAAATACGGGGAGAGACTGGGAATAGTTGAAACGCAGGGACCATCCCAACCACCTCGCTGGGGGTCTAATAACACCCCAGCCACCAGTCAGATTTTTGGACCGGATTCGGGGCCTTCGCGCACATCGCCGGCAGTGACATCATATATAGTAAAATAGATGTTTAACGAAAATTTTGATTACTTTTCAAGTCTGCATAATACCTCCGTTGACCTAGCGTTAAAAAGAATTATCTGGAGATAATTTTTCCTGTTTATCTGGACAGAGCATATGAAAAGTAGTTCGCTCATGTGCAACACTAAAGGAGTCGTTTGGTTGGATTCAAACTGAACCGTGCGTTGGTTGGTTTCCCCAATACGTCATAGCAACGTAGTAAAGGTCAACTTCCGCTATTGGAGGCAGGGATGTTATTGGAGCCTGCGAAATGGAGCATGCGCTGTGGGGAGGTTGGGACCATCCACGGTATGAAAATGCAAGTTTGCGCCCAGTTATTGGACACTTTTTCAGTGATGGATTTATTTGAAACTGATCCACTTACTGTCAAATTGTTTGTCCCACAGTCTTTAGTAAACCTCCAAGAATATTTAAACATGAATCTAAAAATTAAACGAAACTTAACAAGTTGAAGTTTGATTAGGATTCTACGTAGTCATTGTCAGGAACGGAGGGATCACGTGAGAGAACCCGTGCCAGCCACACGTCACTATTTAAAGTCGGATGGTCATCACACGTCCCGATAAAGGGAGGGTACATGCATTTCTTCATTGGGTGGGCACGTGATCCCTCCGTTCCTGACAATGACTACGTAGAATCCTAAATCAAACTTCAACTTGTTAAGTTTCGTTTAATTTTTAGATTCTACTACGTCATTGTCTACGTCACTTCGGGACCCCGTGAGATTTTAAAGAATGTGTGCATGACCATACGAAATACATAACAATAAGACTTATTGTTGGAGTCACAAATTCGGAATGTATTCTGAATAATTCTTCATTCATAAAATACATACATGTACCAACCTACATGTTAAACTTGAAACAAACCGTGACCCATCTTTCTTGCAAGAAAGAAACTAATAAAGAATGTACCTTCTGGTACTCCATAACACATACAGTGTTTTCAATTTTCCTTTAGTCCATGTTATTTGTATTAACACAGCTAGAAGTTTACACACTATGAAAAGACTTCCAACAACTCTCGTCCGTAGTTTTTTCTCTCCAGCTGTTTGTTGTAATGGCAAATGTATTGGCACTAGACCAATCAGCAGATTTCAGGATCAAATCGATAGGAACCTCACCTCGTTTTGCAGCAGATGTGGATGCTGCTCTGGTACTGTGAGCCTTATACTTTGTAATGTCAATACCAGAGTCTTTCAAAACAGTTTTCAACCAACGTGCAATTGTGTCAATTGAAACTGCACCGTGAGGTTTTTGATTCCCAACTAACAACTGAGTTGTCTCCCCTCGCACATCAGCTGTTCTCTTTATGTACTCCTTCAAATGTTCTAACACACATATGGACTTATCCTGAGGGTAGGATTCAAATTGAATACAACTCAAATGCCTTCTAGGCTTGGAACATTTTAACAAAGAGTTAATTTCAAAGACACATTTGTCACCTACTATCGTCATACATTTTATGTCAAGAGCTCTCAACGTCTGGCACCTCTGCCCCGTCAGAAGTGCCATCAACATAACGAGGTGTAAAGTTAATTGTTTGAGATTCAGTGCATTCACATCTTGTCCTGTGGACTTCAAGTAACTCAGTACGTCTTGTACATCCCAGATTTCTTTATATCTTGGCAATGAAGGCCTATCCTGGTAAATTCCTTTTAACAGTCTACAAATGAAGGGGTGGCTACCAACTGGTACCGTTCCAATGAAAATAATACTTGACAAAGCACTCCGTGCCGTATTAACCGAACTATAACTATTACCGCTCTCAGCAATGTCAGCGAGGAAATTTGCTACTTCACTCAAAGATGGCGAAAGGGGATTGATGCCCCTCTCGACACAATGACGTTGCCATCGGCGTAGGTAGGTGCTGTACTGCTTCAGGGCATGAATTTACCATAAAACTTTGCTAGACCATCGGGCTGGTATATTTCATTACACAGAGCTGAAATTCATGAATTATAACCAGCCAGTCAGACTGGTTAGCTAGCTTCAGAACTAAATTCAACCAGACAAGTTCTAAATTCACCAGCCACGGGCTGCCGGGCTTGTGGGAATTTCGAGCCCTGTGCTTACTTGTGCCCCCCTCCAGGCTTTGAGCATGAACGAAGAAGCTGCCGGTGAAAATCCCTCACTTTGGTATCTACACCGGACAAGGCACAGATCATAATTTTCATTGTCTTGTGAAGAGGGTGTATTTCCAGGCTGCCCGGTAGAGTCAACAGTTGCTTGTACTTGCGATGCGTTACCAGAATTGGGTAGTCCACCAGCATGCTCGTCAGCCGCGGAAACCATGTTTGTGTCGGCCAAAAGGGAGCTACCAGTATGCCACTGGCCCGGTCTTCCAGAATCTTTTGCAGGACATTTGGAATCACACTGAAGGGTGGAAAAGCATACAGTGTATAAGTACCCCAGAACAGTGAGAATGCATCAATTGCACATGCACCAGGCTCAGGTCTGAAAGCTACATATGGAATTACCTGATGATTGAGCCTTGAAGCAAAAAGGTCAATGTCTGGCTTAATGCCTAATAAGGAAGTGGAGGCCTTGAAGACATTTTTATCTAGCATCCATTCCGTTTCCCTTTTTTCTACTCTTGACTCTCGGTCAGCTTCAGTGTTCTGAGACCCAGGAATGTGACAACAGCTTAGCCAGATGTTTCTTTTGATGCTCCATAACCAAATTTGATTTGATATTTTGTTACACTCAACTGAGTGACATGTCCCCATATGCTTTATAGCTGAAACAGCAGTTGTATTATCAATCATGAGGCGAGCATGTTTGCCTTGCAGTTGGGTCTCAAATGACTGTAGCGTTAAGAAGGCTGCCAGTAACTCCAAGTAGTTTATGTGATGGGCTACTTCATCTCTGTCCCAGAGGCCCCCACAGACAGACTTTCCCATGATTCCGCCCCAGCCACGCAAAGACGCATCCGATTTGATTATCACATCTGGTTGTCCATGACTGATCGGATTGCAAGTGTGCTCTATTGAACTGATCCACCATTGTAGGTCCTGCTTTGCTTTTTGTGATAAAGACATACGCTTATCATAATTGCCTTTGGTAGCTTTCAGAGCGTTAGTTTTGTCCATCTCTAATTGTCTATAGTACAAGGGAGCAAACATGACCGCTGGGAAGCTTGATGTCATCAGTCCCAAAACTCGAGCCACTTCTCTGATCAAAGGGAGACAACTCTGCAACAACTGTTGACAAGCCAATTTTATTTTCAGGGCTTTTGGAGGGGTCAATGACACCTTCATTTGAACAGAGTCAAGTTCCAGACCAAGATATACTTGTTGCTGTTTTGGAACCAGGCAGGACTTTCTAGGATGTACTATAAATCCTACATTATCAAGCAGTGTCACTGTATCAACCACATTGGCCATACATTGTTGATAATCATCGCCCTCGAGAAAACAGTCATCTATGAAATTTGATGAAAGGTGCCCCCGTTTCCTCAAAGAACTAAACACTGGCTTCATTAGCTTCGTGAATTTTCTCGGGCAAAATGCCAGACCGTTGGGGAAAACTGTGTACTGGAATAGTTGACCTCTCCAAGAAAATTTGAGGAATTTTTTATAACTTGGAGCAATATTGACACAGTAATATGCATCCTTAATGTCCAAACAGGCCATGAAACAATTTGGTTTCATTAATTTTATGGCTGACCATATAGTGTCCATTTTGAAATGGTGGTACTCTACACTTCTGTTCAGATTTTTGAGATTCAAAATTAATCTGTGAGAGCCACCCTTTTTCTCTCGAACAAAGATTTGGGAAATAAACTGTCCTTTTTCAGGGTGCGTTTTCTCAATAACGCCCTTTCTTAACAGTTTAAAAATTTCTGAATCAATAATTTTACCTTCTTTCATACTGAACTTTATTTCATCAGGTGGGTTCCACTGCTGTGGTAAAATATTTGATTCGAAATCAATCTTTTGTCCAGTCACCATTTCTAAAATATTTTCATCAGTGGTCAACGTTTTCCAGTGACTTATGTGATCAGCTAGACACCCTGCTCGGAAATTATCAACTTAATTTTCAAAATAACCAAGCAACTGAGGAAGGAAATTTACATACTCACCTACCGAGTTTTTCAAGGTAGGTAGCATGTCAATGGGGTTTACATGTTCTTCTTTTTCCCCCCCGTGTTCTTCTTCCAGTCTTTCTCCCATTTCTTCTTGTTCTGCCAGCCTTTGTCTAAAAAAGGCTTCTCGGCATGGAAGTTCTTCTTCCGCTTCTTGTTTTGAAAGCCATAGGCAGACTCGAATGAACCCATTATTTTGTTCGATGTCCTGATCTTCTTCATTTCAGCTTGGATGTCATCACCGAATAAATTGCCTGTTACAGGCACCGTCGGTAGGCAGAGAGACTGGATTTCTCTCTTCATATGCGGCTTGAGCGTATAGCGGCGCCTCTGCGACAGCTCGGTGTTGACATGCCCGAGAAGGGCCAAGGCATCAACGCTCATTCTAATCAGGTCACCCATCATGTCAGGGGACATTATGGCCTGTTTGCGGCACTTCATAATCTTTTCAGTCGCCATGGCGATTGCCGAACCGGCTGCGACAAGAGATTCCTGTACATGAGCCTGGCGAATGTCGACACCTCGGGCTGGCCTTGAGGTGTTCACCCAGACTTCATCATTCACCCTTGGGGTAGTCAGGTGTTTACAGTTCTCTGGCCTTTGGTACTTCTCCGCTTTTTCTTGGAGAGTTTTTACAGACAGCTTTGCTTGATTAGACCATCGTGTGTTGAGAACTTTGGCTAGCCGCCCGGCATTATTTGCAGGGTTAAACCCGTTTTCAATTTCGTCAAATAAAGCCTCATCCTTTGGAGTGGACTCGTCCACATCTTCGGCTGCGTTCGGGGAATCCCGTAACAGAGCTTCGGAGTCGTCGAAATCACCCTCGGATTCAGTTTCTGGGTCAGAATCTGAGATTTCATGGGCTTTACGTTTCGTTCCAGTTTTCGCATACTCATTCGGAGTAGAAGTGGAACCCCGACCATTTGTCGCTAAAGCGCTCCAAGCTTCCGACATGGTTACTAGCGACTGTTGAACCATCACCATATTTTTGTTCAACTCTGCTAGACCTACACCCATAGCGTTTCGCTCTGGGCGAGAATTCTCGCTATGCCGATTTCCAGACATATTTTGGCGTTTAGACATTTCCGAATAAAGTATTTCTTCGGTAGCCCCTATGTCCAGATCAGCGTCCAATGTGTTCACTGTGTCAGCGTCCACTGTGACTTGCAAATTTGCATGGTCCATGATCGGCCACGATGCTGCGTCAGCCAACCGACCGAATTGAGTAAATTTGTCTTGACAAAGACAGTTAATAGTTTTGGCAGTAGTGTCTACTGCCTTTAGTGCACCAAACAGTGGCTGTTTGACACAAAAAAGACGTTCTTTTTTTTCCAGTGCGTCACTGATAAAAATTAAATTACGTCCGTTTAGCTGGCTAGCAAACGGATCAAGTGACGTGTGGCTGGCACGGGTTCTCTCACGGGGTTCCGAAGTGACGTAGACAATGACGTAGTAGAATCCGCACTGTAGTCCACAAATGAGTTTTGGAATAGCGTCGAAGATTGAGTCCGGTCCCAAATTTTGCAGTTTTTGGGAGTGTCCATTATCCTTGGCTATCAATTAATGCTATTGCCAGTGTGAGCCACATGTTGTGCTATCGTAAACTGGCTGCTCCCGGTATTCTTCTATTTTTATTACCTCCGTCGATCAGACGGAGGTCTAGGAACGCAACGTGAAATCTCCCGCCAAATAATTGTCATATGGGGAACCCACTACTCATAGTATTTCCAATAGGGATCATCATGGTTCCCGACGAAATCTTGCACTTTTTCTTTGGACACAATTGAAATAATGGGGTTCCCCATTGCAATGCATTGCAGTGGGCCTTGCTTCTGTATGGTGGCCGACAGCTGCCATTCCATAAATGTAGCTTTTTAAACGTTTTCTCTATTTTTTTTTTTTTTTAATTGAAATATTTTTTTCATGTTATTTCATTTTCATTTCATTTTTTTTTAAATTTCATTTCCGTTTCCTTTTCGTTTCATTTGGATTTCGTTTTTATTTTCATTTCACTTTCATTTCATTTTGTTATATGTTTTTTTACTTACCGGTAAATTAAAAAAAAAACATTATTTCATTTTTTTTTTAAATTTCATTTCCTTTTCATTTCATTTCATTTTGATTTTGTTTTCATTTCACTTTCATTTCATTTTGATTTTGTTTTCATTTCACTTTCATTTCATTTTGTTATCACAAGGAAAAAAAAATATAAGGTGGCAGCGCCCGGCACTGCCAGTTTTTTTTTTTTTTTTTTTTCCTCTCTCAAAACGAAAACAAATTCTCCTGTGGCCGAGAACTGCCAGCCGAGCGCTGCCAGCCGAGAGCTGCCAAGTCATACTATTGGCTAATGTGTATCACGTGTGTGTTCATATTGCCGTACCCTTAGTAGTTCTCTCACAATGCGAAAGTGAAGATGAACCTGTACGACGGTAGCACTTGCCAATTGCCAACCCCCCCCCCCCCCATGTCTGTCCTCTCTCCCCTCGCTTCCCATAGGGGTAAATTCTCGATGTCACGAGGTGCCGACAAAAGTTCCATGTGGCGGAAAACAATGCCGCAGGATATGAGGTCATGTTGAGCGAGTAGATTCATTTATATGTTGGAAATTGTATGTTTCATGGAATCTGACTGTTGGTTCGACGTTCATTGCCCCCGTTACCAACAATCAACAATATAAATAGCTAGGTACAGGTAGGTATATTGTACCAAGTACACTAAATTATACCAACAATAGCTCACTGTAAATATGGAATTTGTACGTCATGTTTGCGGAATAGTATGGGAACCTAGAGCTACCCAGAAGGGGTGTGACTAAAAAGCGTCTGGTAGCGTCCGGAAGCGTCCAGTAGCGCCCGGGACACCGCCCGGTACTTTTTATACCGCCCGGTACACCCTACAATACTCCTTTTGTGTCCCATACAAAATTGTGTATGTCCCATGTAAATATCGACTGATATTTGCCGTTTTCTGACTTGCGCGCATTTAATCGCATGACCTTCTGGTCTGGAATCATCCCGCCCATTTTCCTAGTCGGCTTCCCCGGTACTACTGACTGTTGTCATGTTGTCATTTCTTTGGCACCGCTTTCTAGATGATCGTTAACAGACTTCATTTATCTTTTCCTGTAAATTTGAGCTTAAATCTGCCAGTATTCTCCGAATCATTTTTTTTCTTATATCGTTCGGTACTTCATTCACCGCCCGGTACTGTAAATTTGATATTTTTACCCCTCGTCCGTCTGCCCGTCACACCTTTCTCGTTACCAAGATATCTTTAGAACGACTTACCCTAGGCACACCAAACTTGCAGTGTACATCCATATGCTCATGACCCAGAACACTATTGAATCTGGATCCGATTAGTTGAAAACTTTGGCGGCCATATTTAATTGATGCGAAACCATTAATCTTATGTATCTCCGAAACCATTTCACTGTTCAGTGGGAAATTTGGTCTAAATCATCGATGCATCAAGAAACTCCAAAAGAATGACCAAGCCAGTTTCCCTGATTCGGTGGAAACCTCGGCGGCCATTTTTAATTTATGCAAAATATTTAATGATATATATCTCTGATACCATTCAAGTGTTTTATACGAAACTTGGTATACAGCATCGATGTATCAATAGACCTGCAATGTATAACCACATCAGTTCCTCTGAGTTGCGGGAAGGATGGATGGCCATCTTTAATTTATGCGAAATCATTAATGATCTCCATCTCTGATACCGTTCAAGGACTCGATGTCAAATTTGGTATACATCATCGATGCATCAATAGACTTAAGATAAATGACAGTTCTGGCCTTTCTGATTGGGTGGAAACCTTGGTGGCCATCTTTAATTTATGCAAAGTCTTTAATGATGTATATCTTTGATACCATTTCAGTGTTCTATATTAAACTTGGTATAGAGCATCGATGTATCAAGAGACGTTCAATGAATAACCACATCAGTTCCTCTGAGTGGTGAGAAGGATGGGCGGCCATCTTTAATTTATGCGAAATCATTATGATCTCTATCTCTGATAACTTTTAAATGCTCGATGTAAAATTTGGTATACATCATCGACTCTTATGTAATGAATGAATACCGGTTTCTCTGATTGGACGGAAACCTTAGAGGCCCTTTCTCATTGCAAAAATTTTCATAATCTGTATATTTGTCACTTGACTACTTGGTGTTCCTGAAGCCTTTTTTTCAAATTGAATACATTATGAATGACTGGCGCCCGGAGCCGAGGGGTTTCCAGATGCGCAGCTTCGTATTTTCTTTACGGTACGTTTTTCACCATCCGATACTTTCTAGATGTTCTATACATTTTTAGATGTTCTAAATGGGCGGGATGATTCCAGACTAAACGCGCGCACATCAGAAAATGGCAAATACCAGTCGATATTTGCATGGGACATACACAATTTTGTATGGGACACAAAAGGAATACTGTAGGGTGTACCGGGCGGTGTAAAAAGTACCGGACGCTACCGGACGCTTTTTAGTCACACCCCTCCTTGCCAGCTCTAGGTTCCCATACCATTCCGCAACCATGACGCACAAATTCCATATTTACAGTGAGCTATTGTTGGTATAATTTAGTGTACTTGGTACCGGTACCATATATTCTACCTACCGGTACCTAGCTATTTATATTGTTGATTGTTGGTAACGGGGGCAATGAACGTCGAACCAACAGTCAGATTCCATGAAACACCCAATTTTCGACATATAAATGAATCTACTCACTCAACATGATCTCATATCTTGCGGCATTGTTTTCCGCCATATGGGACATCAAGAATTATGCATCGATAATGAGAGAGGGCAGACAGGGGGAGGGGGAGATTGGCAATTGGCAAGTGCTAGCGTCGCACAGGTTCATCTTCACTTTCGCATTGTGAGAGAAATTCTAAGGGTACGGCACTATGAACACACACGTGATACACATTAGCCAATAATATGACTTGGCAGCTCTCGGCTGGCAGCGCTCGGCTGGCAGTTCTCGGCCACAGAAGAATTTGTTTTCGTTTTGAGAGAGGAAAAAAAAAAAAAAAAAAAACTGGCAGTGCCGGGCGCTGCCACCTTATATATTTTTTTTCCTTGTGATAACAAAATGAAATGAAAGTGAAATGAAAACAAAATCAAAATGAAATGAAGGTGAAATGAAAACAAAATCAAAATCAAAATCAAAATCAAATGAAATGAAAAGGAAATGAAATTTAAAAAAAAATGAAATAATGTTTTTTTTAAATTTACCGGTAAGTAAAAAAAATATAACAAAATGAAATGAAAGTGAAATGAAAATGAAAACGAAATCCAAATGAAACGAAAAGGAAACGGAAATGAAATTAAAAAAAAAATGAAATGAAAATGAAATAATATGGAAAAAATATTTCAATTAAAAAAAAAAAAAAAATAGACAAAACGTTTAAAAAGTTACATTTATGGAATGGCAGCTGTCGGCCACCATACTTCTGTAGTCGGGTTCCACCTCAATCAGGTCAGATTTCCCGTCGATTTTCTCTCCCCGTTTCACTAAATCACACCCTTTTTGTCCAGTTTCTTTGCAGAAATCCAAACCATATTAAAAACTAGGAAGCTTGTCATCCTTCTTTTCTACCAATAAAGACGTTATTATGCTTTATTTTCTAAAACAAAATTTAGAGTGGGCAAGGTCACCAAGGTCGCTCAAACAAAGATGTCGGCTGCCGTGCATGCGAGAGCCCCCCAAAGCGATTCACGGCAAGTATTTCGAATCTGTAGTCCTATTTTTACATAGTTTTATTCATGTTTACACTGTCCAAGCTTTTGTTCTCGCTCTTTCGTAAGTCTACCTTTTCACCGGTCGCTAATGTCTCCATCATCGATCAATTCAGCACTCGAAAACTGGTGTTTCTGTGGTGTCGTTGTTGTGATTTTTTTCATGATTGTATTTTGATTTATTTCTTAATTCCCTGCCATTCCCACGCCTCCACATGAATGCGAAAATGCTATCTGACATGTCCTACAACAGACATCAGCCTCGATCCGTGATTAAAACACCAAAAACATGAAAAAACCCACCCATATAATAACATGTGAATTGCTGTTGCAGTGTTTTGACTTGTTGTTACCTCCTGGTTTGTATTTTGAGTCATTTTTTTGTTTCCAAGACGTTTTCATTACTCCGAATCTATACGGACGTGTTCTATGACATATCTTCTAACAGAGATCAGTCTCAACCGATCGAATTATAGCCTAGTAGTCGTCAAATCAATAACCGAACAAAGGGGGTGTGGTCATATACATATCATATATGTTGGATAAAGTCCATGTTTTTGTTTTGGTTCAAATTCATATTTTTCTGCATCTTTGGGCCTGGAAAAGTATCCACACACTTCCACTGACATATAACGTAGATGGCAAACCTGTCTCATAGTCTGTAAAACGCAAATTTTATGAAAATTCAATGCAAACAAAGTACTATATTTCTGTGGTTTTACTTTTGCTATATATTTACTTTTGGGTCAAATTCATATTTCCATGCTTGATTTGGACTGGAAATGCATTGCAATTCTTCTGCCAACATGTCCCATAGCCCATAAGACTTTCCCGTAGTCGGCCAAATCAAAATTGTGTGATTTATCAACACGCAGCACATGTAGCAAATTTATAAGTTTATTATGTAAAATGCAGGTTTGCTTTTTTCTGCAAATTTATATTTCTCTGCCTGTTTGGCACTGGAAAACCATTAGCAAAGTTCCGCAAACATGTGTCATACATGATAAACCTGTCACGTAGTCCTTGAAATCAAAATTGTGCGAAAATTCAACGCGAGCAACATGTACAATATTGTAGCATTTTTGTGTGATAGTCGTGTTGATTTTTGGGTCAAATTCATATTTCCTTCCTTGCTTGGGACTAGAAATGCATTGGTAAACTTCCGCCAACATGTCCCCTAGCTCATAAGTCTTTCACGTAGTCTGCCAAATCAAAATTGTGCGATTTATCAACACGCAGCACATGTACCAAATTCATGTATTTATTATGTAAAATGCAGGTGTGTTTTTTTCTGCAAATTCATATTTCCCTGCCTGTTTCAGACTGGAAAACCATCAGTAAATTTCTGTAAACATGTGCCGCTGCCCTTAACAGTATCATGTAGTTCACAAGCCAAAAAACGTGTGATTCACAGCAACATGTCACATGTATAAGCTTATACATGTACAATGTCATATGGCATGTTTACTTTTGAATTAATTTCATATTTTCAGTCATGGCATTTACCTGAAGAGCATCGAAAAACTTCTGCAGACATGTGTCGCTGCCCATAACTGTATCACGCAGTCCACAGACCAGTAATCCTGCAATTTACAGCGACATAGCACATGTATTACATGTACAATGCTATGTGAATGGCATATGTTTACCTTTAAATTTATTTCATAGTTCCAGCCATGAACTTGATGTAAGATACAATAATCTTCTGCCAACATGTTGTAAAGTCCATAAACCTGTCACGTAGGCCATGAAGCACATAATGTTTGAGTATAACAAATGCATACGGTGTGACTTGGAAATTGTCATCTAAGTTATTTTTTTATTTACAATTTTGTAGATGAAACGGCATTCTAAGTAATATATTTTACTTGTCCTTGTGCCTAACAGGTGAGTATTTGTTGTTTTCCTTGTAAGATGCAGTTTTAGTGTCATGAGATTGAACCAATTATTTGTTTTTGCAGCCATCTGGAATACCAGACGCAGCCCATTCCAGGAACAGCATCTCCACTTGACACAGAATCACCACGGCAGAGCCAGTACCCTCCTAGGAGTCCAGGGGACAACCCTATCAGCCCATTTTTTGGCAGCCCCACCTGTGGCACAACCTGAGGCACCACCAGCTCCACCTCCAATGTCACAACCCAAGGCACTACCAGATGAACCACCAGCTACATCACACCAGAAGAAGACATTTCAAAGGCGATTATTCAACCAATTCCTTCGAAAGAGGACTTCTAACATAGCACAATGGAGAGAAAGAGTGGATTATGAGTCTGCGAGTGTAATCTCCCTTTTCTCTAATTCACCATTCTTTAATTCACTATTCTATATATCGACATTCTCTAATTCATTCTTTAATCACTGTTCTATGATTCATCATTATTATTCAATTCACCAATCTATAATTCACTAAGCTTATTCTTTAATTCATCTTTCTATGATTCACTTTGTATTATTAATTCACAATTCTATAATTCACCATTGTATAATTCAGTAATATTCTTTCATTCACCATTCTTTAATTCATCATTCAATAATTCACCATTCTTTAATTCAGCATTTTTAATTCACCATTCTTTAATTCAACTCGCCAGTCTATAATGCTATTTTTTAATTCATCATTATTTTTCAATTGGCCATTTTTCGTCAGTTTGACATTCTCCAATTCGTCATTATTCTCCAATTCGCCATTATTGTCTAATTCGGCATTATTTCATAATTCGTCACTATTCTTTAATAGGGTCATTATTATTTAATTTGCCATTATTCTCTAATTCGCCATTTAATTTGCCATTATTCTCTAATTCGCCAGTATTCTCTATCTCTCCATTAATTTACATTTATTTTCCAATTCAACATCTTTTCTCCAATTCGCCATTATTCTCTAATTGGCCATTGTCCTCTTAAGTGCCAATAATCACTAATTCGCCATTATTTTCTAATTCACCATTAATTCACCTTCATTTTTTAATTCGACATCTTTTCTCTAATTCGACATTATTCTGTAATATGGTCATTATTATTTAATTTGCCAGTATTCTCTAATTCGCCATTTAATTTGTCAAATCCCACCATTAATCATTAATTCACATCTATTTTCTAATTCAACATCTTTTCTCCAATTCACCATTATTCCCTGATTCGCCATTGTCCTCTAAGCGCCAATAATCACTAATTCGCCATTATTTTCTAATTCACCATTACTTCACCTTCGTTTTCTAATGCGACATCTTTTTTTCTAATTCGCCACTATTCTTTAATAGGGTCATTATTATTTAATTTGCCAGTATTCTCTAATTCACCATTTAATTTGCCATTATTCTCTATTTCGCCAGTATTCTCCACATTTATTTTCTAATTCAACTTCTTTTCTCCAATTCGCCATTATTCTCTAATTGGCCATTGTCCTCTAAGTGCCAATAATCACTAATTCGCCATTATTTTCTAATTCACCATTACTTCACCTTCATTTTCTAATTCGACATCTTTTCTCTAATTTGCCATTATTCTGCAATAGGGTCATTATTATTTAATCTGCCAGTATTCTCAATTCGCCATTTAATTTGTCAGTATTCTCTATTTCGCCAGTATTCTCCATCTCACCATTAATTCACATTTATTTTCTAATTCAACATCTTTTCTCAAATTCGCCATTATTTCTCTAATTCGCAACAACAAAGAATATTTACATGAATAATGAAAAGTACAAAAAATAGCGAAACAGACAAATAATGCAGCAATTGCTACTCATTTGTCATTTTTGTGTAAAAGTCATGTTGACTTTTGGGTCAAATTCATATTTCCTTCCTTGCTTGGGACTGGAAATGCATTCATAAACTTCCACCAACATGTCCCGTAGCCCATAAGCCTTTCACGTAGTCTGTCCAATCAAAACTGTGCGATTTATCAACGCGCAGCACATGTACCAAATTGATGTCTTTATTATGTAAAATGCAGGTTTGCTGTTTTCTGCAAATTCATACTTCCCTGCCTGTTTTCGGACTGAAAAATCATCACTAAACTTCTGTAAACATGTGCCGCTGCCCATAACATTATCATGTAGTTCACAAGCCAAAAAACGTGCGATTCACAGCAACATATAACATGTATAAGCTTATACATGTACAATGTTATATGGCATGTTTACTTTTGAATTAATTTCATATTTCCAGTCCTGTCATTTACCTGAAAAGCATTGCACAACTTCTGCAGACATGTGTCACTGCCCGCAACTGTACCACACAGTCCACAAACCACAAATCCTGCAATTTACAGCGACATAGCACATGTACAATGCTATGTGAATGGTGTATGTTTACGTTTGAATTTATTTCATAGTTCCAGACATGAACTTGATGTAAGATACAATAACCTTCTGCCAACATGTTGTAAAGTCCATAAACCTGTCACGTAGGCCATAAGCACATAATGTTTGAATAACAAATTATGAATATGGTGTGACGTTATTTTTTATTTACGATTTTGTAGATGAAACAGCATTATAAGTAATATATTTTACTTGTCCTTGTGATAGGACTGCGTGATACAGTTATGGGCAGCGACACATCTCTGCAGAAGTTTTTCGATGCTCTTCAGGTAAATGCCATGACTGAAAATATGAAATTAATTCAAAAGTAAACATGCCATATGACATTGTACATGTATAAGCTTATACATGTGACATGTTGCTGTGAATCACACGTTTTTTGGCTTGTGAACTACATGATACTGTTAAGGGCAGCGGCACATGTTTACAGAAATTTACTGATGGTTTTCCAGTCCGAAACAGGCAGGGAAATATGAATTTGCAGAAAAAAGCACACCTGCATTTTACATAATAAATACATGAATTTGGTACATGTGCTGCGTGTTGATAAATCGCACAATTTTGATTTGGCAGACTACGTGAAAGACTTATGAGCTATGGGACATGTTGCAAATTCAGGTCAGATTTCCTGTCGATTTTCTCTCCCCGTTTCGCTAAATCACACCCTTTTTGTCCAGTTTCTTTGCAGAAATCCAAACCATATTAAAAACTAGGAAGCTTGTCATCCTTCTTTTCTACCAATAAAGACGTTATTATGCTTTATTTTCTAAAACAAAATTTAGAGTGGGCAAGGTCACCAAGGTCGCTAAAACCAAGATGTCAGCTGCCGTACGAGAGCCCTTCAAAGCGATTCACGGCAAGTATTTCGAATCTCTGTACTCCTATTTTTACGTAGTTTTATTCATGTTTACACTGTCCAAGCTTTTGTTCTCGCTCTTTCGTAAGTCTACCTTATCAATGATCGCTAATGTCTCCATGATCGACCAACTCAGCCCTCGAAAACTGGTGTTTCTGTGGTCTCGTTGTTGTTGTGTTTTTTCATGATTGTATCTTGGTTTATTTCAAAATTCCCTACCATTCCCACGCCTCCACATGAATGGGAAAATGTTCTCTGACATGTCCTACAACAGTCATCAGTGTCGATCCGTCACCAATACACCAAAAACACGAAAAAAAATCCACCCATATAATAACATGTGAAGTGTTGTTGTTGTTACTTCCAGGTTTGTATTTTGAGTCATTTTTTGTTTCCAAGACGTTTTCATTACTCCGAATCTATACTGACGTGTTCTATGACATATCTTCTAACAGACATCAGTCTCAACCGATCGAATTATAGCCTAGTAGTCGTCAAATCGATTTAACGAACAAAGGGGGCGTGGTCATATACTTGTAATGTTGTGTAAAATGCATGTTTTTATTTTTCGTTTATTTTTTATTTTGCTGCATGTTTGGGCCCGGAAAAGTATCTGTAATCTTCCACTGATATATAACGTAGATGGCAAACCTGTCTCACAGTCTCTGAAACCCAAATTGTACGAAAATTCAACGCAAACAACATGTGCTGTATTTCTGTGTTTTTATTCAAAATTCATGTTACTTTTGGGTCAAATTTATATTTCCATGCTTGATTGAGACTGGAAATGCATTCATAAACTTCCGCCAACATGTCCCGTAGCCCATAAGACTTTCACGTAGTCGAATTAGAAAATGAAGGTGAATTAATGGTGAATTAGAAAATAATGGCGAATTAGTGATTATTGGCACTTAGACGACAATGGCCATGAGAGAATAATGGCGAATTGGAGAAAAGATGTTGAATTAGAAAATAAATGTGGATTAATGGGGAGTTGGAGAATACTGTCGAAATAGAGAATAATGGCTAATTATATAGCGAATTATAGAATACTGGTAAGTTATATAATAATGACCCTATTACAGGATAATGGTGAATTATTGAATGATGAATTAAAGAATGGTGAATGAAAGAATATTACTGAATTATACAATGATGAATTAAAGAATGTTGAATTATAGAATTGTGAATTAATAATACAAAGTGAATCATAGAAAGATGAATCAAAGAATAAGCTTAGTGAATTGTAGATTGGTGAAATGAATAATAATGATGAATCATAGAACAGGGAATTAAAGAATGGTGAAGTATTGAATGATGAATGAAAGAATGGTGAATGAAAGAATATTACAGAATTATACAATGGTGAGTTAAGGAATGTTGAATTATAGAATTGCGAATTAAAGAGTACTGTTGAATTATAGAATAGTGAGAATTATAGAATAGTGAGAATTATAGAATAGTGAGAATTATAGAACGATGAATTAAAGAAGAGTAAATTATAGAATGGTGAATTGAATAATAATGATGAATCATAGAACAGTGAATTAAAGACTGATGAATTAGAGAATGTTGTATTATAGAATAGTGAATTTAAGATTGGTGAATTAGAGAAAAGGGAGATTACACTCGCAGACTCATAACCCGCTCTTTCTCTCCATTGTGCTATGTTAGAAGTCCTCTTTCGAAGGAATTGGTTGAATAATCGCCTTTGAAATGTCTTTTTCTGGTGTGATGTAGCTGGTGGTTCATCTGGTAGTGCCTCGGGTTGTGACATTGGAGGTGGAGCTGGTGGTGCCACAGGTGGGGCTGCCAACAAATGGACTGATAGGGTTGTCCGCTGGACTCTAGGATGGTACTGGCTCTGCCGTGGTGACTCTGTGTCAAGTTGAGATGCTGTTCCTGGAATGGGCTGCGTCTCTGGTATCCCAGACGGCTGCAAAAACAAATAATTGGTTCAATCTAATGACACTAAAATGCATCTTACAAGGAAAACAACAAATAGTCAACTGTTAGGCACAAGGACAAGTAAAATATATTACTTATAATGCTGTTTCATCTACAAAATCGTAAATAAAAAATAACGTCACACCATATTCATAATTTGTTATTCAAACATTATGTGCTTATGGCCTACGTGACAGGTTTATGGACTTTACAACATGTTGGCAGAAGGTTATTGTATCTTACATCAAGTTCATGGCTGGAACTATGAAATAAATTCAAACGTAAACATACACCATTCACATAGCATTGTACATGTGCTATGTCGCTGTAAATTGCAGGATTTGTGGTTTGTGGACTGTGTGGTACAGTTGCGGGCAGTGACACATGTCTGCAGAAGTTGTTCAATGCTTTTCAGGTAAATGACAGGACTGGAAATATGAAATTAATTCAAAAGTAAACATGCCATATAACATTGTACATGTATAAGCTTATACATGTTATATGTTGCTGTGAATCGCACGTTTTTTGGCTTGTGAACTACATGATAATGTTATGGGCAGCGGCACATGTTTACAGAAGTTTAGTGATGATTTTTCAGTCCGAAAACAGGCAGGGAAGTATGAATTTGCAGAAAACAGCAAACCTGCATTTTACATAATAAAGACATCAATTTGGTACATGTGCTGCGCGTTGATAAATCGCACAGTTTTGATTGGACAGACTACGTGAAAGGCTTATGGGCTACGGGACATGTTGGTGGAAGTTTATGAATGCATTTCCAGTCCCAAGCAAGGAAGGAAATATGAATTTGACCCAAAAGTCAACATGACTTTTACACAAAAATGACAAATGAGTAGCAATTGCTGCATTATTTGTCTGTTTCGCTATTTTTTGTACTTTTCATTATTCATGTAAATATTCTTTGTTGTTGCGAATTAGAGAAATAATGGCGAATTTGAGAAAAGATGTTGAATTAGAAAATAAATGTGAATTAATGGTGAGATGGAGAATACTGGCGAAATAGAGAATACTGACAAATTAAATGGCGAATTGAGAATACTGGCAGATTAAATAATAATGACCCTATTGCAGAATAATGGCAAATTAGAGAAAAGATGTCGAATTAGAAAATGAAGGTGAAGTAATGGTGAATTAGAAAATAATGGCGAATTAGTGATTATTGGCACTTAGAGGACAATGGCCTCTTTAATTCTTAATTAATTCACCATTCTTTAATTCCCTGTTCTATGATTCATCATTATTATTCATTTCACCAATCTACAATTCACTAAGCTTATTCTCTGATTCATCTTTCTATGATTCACTTTGTATTATTAATTCACAATTCTATAATTCAACATTCTTTAATTCATCATTGTATAATTCAGTAATATTCTTTTATTCACCATTCTTTAATTCATCATTCAATAATTCACCATTATCCTGTAATAGGGTCATTATTATATAACTTGCCAGTATTCTATAATTCGCTATTTAATTAGCCATTATTCTCTATTTCGACAGTATTCTCCAACTCCCCATTAATCCACATTTATTTTCTAATTCAACATCTTTTCTCCAATTCGCCATTATTCTCTAATGGCCATTGTCGTCTAAGTGCCAATAATTACTAATTCGCCATTATTTTCTAATTCACCATTAATTCACCTTCATTTTCTAATTCGACTACGTGAAAGTCTTATGGGCTACGGGACATGTTGGCGGAAGTTTATGAATGCATTTCCAGTCTCAATCAAGCATGGAAATATAAATTTGACCCAAAAGTAACATGAATTTTGAATAAAAACACAGAAATACAGCATATGTTGTTTGCGTTGTATTTTCGTACAATTTGGGTTTCAGAGACTGTGAGACAGGTTTGCCATCTACGTTATATATCAGTGGAAGATTACAGATACTTTTCCGGGCCCAAACATGCAGGAAAATAAAAAATAAACGAAAAATAAAAACATGCATTTTACACAACATTACAAGTATATGACCACGCCCCCTTTGTTTGTTAAATCGATTTGACGACTACTAGGCTATAATTCGATCGGTTGAGACTGATGTCTGTTAGAAGATATGTCATAGAACACGTCAGTATAGATTCGGAGCAATGAAAACGTCTTGGAAACAAAAAATGACTCAAAATACAAACCTGAAAGTAACAACAACAACACTTCACATGTTATTATATGGGTGGATTTTTTTCGTGTTTTTGGTGTATTGGTAAAGGATAGACACTGATGACTGTTGTAGGACATGTCAGAACATTTTCCCATTCATGTGGAGGCGTGGGAATGGTAGGGAATTTTGAAATAAACCAAGATACAAATTATCATGAAAAAACACAACAACAACGAGACCACGAAACACCAGTTTTCGAGGGCTGAGCTGGTCGATCATGGAGACATTAGCGATCATTGATAAGGTAGACTTACGAAAGAGCGAGAACAAAAGCTTGGACAGTGTAAACATGAATAAAACTACGTAAAAATAGGAGTACAGATTCGAAATACTTGCCGTGAATCGCTTTGAAGGGCTCTCGTACGGCAGCTGACATCTTGGTTTTAGCGACCTTGGTGACCTTGCCCACTCTAAATTTTGTTTTAGAAAATAAAGCTTAACAATGTCTTTATTGGTAGAAAAGAAGGATGACAAGCTTCCTAGTTTTTATTATGGTTTGGATTTCTGCAAAGAAACTGGACAAAAAGGGTGTGATTTAGCGAAACGGGGAGAGAAAATCGACAGGAAATCTGACCTGAATTTGCAAGGTCGTTTGAGGTTGCGCCTCGATTTGATGTTCATTCGTTTCAATTTTGTTTCTTTTGTTTCATTCGTTTCATGTTTCAATTTTGTAGAAATGAACCGGCTGCAGGTGACTGATAAAGACCTGTTTTATTCAGGTCAGATTTTATTTAGTACAATGTTTCATGAAGGATTATGTCTACATTGTCATAATTAATACCACATATGCCAGGACCTGAAACCTATTGAATATCACCGACTTTGACCTGTTTTCTAAAGGCCAAATTCTCTATGTTAAATCTAAGATCAAGAACCTCAGGGCAAAATTGTCCCCTTCAGTGAAGACATTGGCAAAAGCTGACCTGGCTCAACTTCCTATGTATTAGGTGTACTGTTGCTACAATCAACCCAACAAGATCAAATTTTTGTTAACTTGTCAAAGTTCTGGAGATACTGTACATCTTAAGCAATGATTGATTGCTGAATGTGGACAATAACTGATAGCCGAGGGGTATTGGCGCCCATTAGAATGACGTAATGGACTTTTGAAGAAATATATATTCTATTTCTATTATATTCTGAGAGATACATAGTTTTGCTAAAAAAAACATGCATTGCGGAATATTCGAACCTGTCCGGGTAAATACATTTAACCCTACCAGGCCTGGTGGGGGCAAAATATCCCCGGAACGACAAAAAGATGAAAGCTGACACTCCGTGACTTTATAGTTTATCATATTGGGGTCATTTTGTGCCTATTTGCATAACCTCCCGAGTGGATAATCATGGGTAAATTCAAGATGGCGACCACCTGGGGAACCAGAAAAATCTTGTTTTTGTCATTTTTCTTCAAAATGTCTGCAGTTCTGCGATGAAAAGTGGGCAAAAATTATTTTATTTCATATCACACCGAAAAATCGACCAAATAAGCCGTTTTTATACGCCCGCCAAAAGGCGGACGTATTATGTGATGGCGGTTACCGTCCGTCTGTCCGTCTGACTGTCTGTCCGTCTGTCCGTCCCTCGTGTCCGGTCTATATCTGGGACAGTTTTCTATCCACAGTTCCAATTCTTGGTGAGTGGATACCTTACGGGGAAACGATGTGTCACGTACCAAAATGAAGGTCGATGTCAGAGGTCAAAGGTCACTGGCCTGAAAAAACGAAAATCACTGAAGTGTTCGTGTCCGGTCTATATCTGTGAACGTTTTCTATCCACAGTCCAAATTTTTCGTGATTGGATACGCTAGATGGAGACGACGTGTCGCGTACCAAAATTGAGGTCGAGGTCAGATGGCAAAGGACACTGTTGCCTAAAATCAGGAAATCATTAATAATTGCCTTTTTTCCATCTACAGTTCTAATTTTTGGTGAGTGGATGCCCTACGGGGAACGATGTGTTGCATATCGAATGTAGGTCGAGGTCAGAGGTCAAAGGTCAATGTGACCGAAAAATGAGGAAATCACAAAAAATTCAAATTTTTTGTGAGTGGATTCAGTAGGGGGAAATGAAGTGTCACATACAGAAAAATTAGGTCAAGGCAGAAGGTCAACGGTCACTGACCCCAAAATCAGAAAATTATTAAAAATAATTTTTTTTTGTGTCAGTAGGTACATTAGGGGGACACGATGTGTCACCTACCAAAATATAGGTCAAGGTCAAAGGTCAAGGTCACTGTGACCCCAAAATCAGGAAATTATTAAAAATAATTTTTTTTTGTGTCAGTAGGTACATTAGGGGGACACGATGTGTCACCTACCAAAATATAGGTCAAGGTCAAAGGTCAAGGTCACTGTGACCCCAAAATTGTGAAATTGTTAAAAAATCTTGTCCATTGAGAAATTACGGGGAGCCGTTTTGTCATGTACAAAAATTTAGATTCCGGTCAATAGTCAAGGTCACTGTGACCCCAGAATCAAGGTCAAAGGTCAGTGTGACCGCAAAATCAGGAAATCATTAAACGTTGCTAATTTTTTGTGAGTGGATTCAATAGGGGGAAATGAAGTGCCGCATACCAAAAATTAGGTCAAGGTGGAAAGTCAAAGGTCACTATTTTTTGTGTCAGTAGATACATTAGGGGAACACGATGTGTCACATACCAAAATGTAGGTCAAGGTCAAAAGTCAAGGTCACTGTGACCCAAAATCGTGAAATTGTTAAAAATCATGATTTCTTTGTGTCCACTGAGGAATTACGGGGAGACAGTTTGTCATGTACCAAAATTTATGTCAAGGTCAATTGCCAAGGTCACTGTGACCCCAGAATCAAGAAATCTTTAAAAATTACTTTTTTGTGTCAGTGACCCCCAAAATCATGAAATTCATAAAAATCATGATTTGTTTGTGTCCATTGATACATTGATCGTGTAATGCGATGTTGCATTCTCTCTATTCATCAATTAACATTTGTTGTCCATGCAATATCTCTAGTTGCAAGATATGGATTGGTACCAAACTTTGAGTATATCTAACTCGCATGGCAAAGAGGAGCGATACATTTTGAGATTAATTTGTCAAAGATCAAGGTCACAGTCCCCCAAAACTGAATCTACGTGTATATGGCATTTGTTCTGTTGATCTTCCATATTTGAAACAGCTACATTTAGTTAAACTGTTGTGAAACAAAAAACATACCTTTACTAATTTAATGGGGGGAGGGTCCTTTATGAACTTCATATCTGTTTATAACTCAAGAACAAAGGTTTACTTCATTACTTTCTTCTTCATTCATGAAAAATTCTCTCGCCCGTAAGGAATCCATTTGCAGGAAAACTACTATTTTCTTGTGTTGTCGATTTCAGTGTGGGATATGTGAGCTCTCAGCTCTTGTTTCAAGGTCAGCTAGTTACCAAGAGTTAAGCCCATTTTAATTTATCATTCAATAGTATAAGATGTGATATATGTTACATTCTCAGAAGCACAAAATCGTAGACCTTTCTCTGGATTGCTAGCTACCAATTGGAATCAATGCTAATAAACAACCTTGCAATTTGGACCAGTGTAATTCCAGATATACGGGCGTATATTGAAGCCCTTCGGGCTCTTGTTGGAAATGAAGTCACTGTGACGTCATCAAAGCGGCCATCTTAGATTTCTTTTTACATTTTCTGATAAGAGTTTTACGCAAGGGTATAGCGTGGTAAGTTTCATCCCTCTAGCTTGAGGGGTAAGGAAAATAATTAGGGGAGCCGAAATGGCTCCTCCCCAGGCATGGACAGGTCACAAAAAGCCCAGGCCAGATAGGATAAAGGGGGTTCGTTACCTTTCCCGTGCAAACAAAACGATGGTAGAGCTCACTAAATAACAGTCTTATATTGGAGTATTACTTGAAACAAGAGCATATCCAAAATATGAGATAATTTGTCCTTGTTGTTTTTTTTAAATAAATCAATCTTCATATGAATGAGACTCTAAGAAATAACTAGATTCCAGCGAGATTATACACAATCACCACACAATCTTAGAAAAGATTAACGCGATGAATAGTCAATTTCTTTGCTCATATATTTACCACGTGTATTACTGATTAAAATAGCCACAGAAAATGGGCCCTTCACCATGTCGATTTTCGGCAGTTGCCAAAATTGCCTGTTAAAAGATAGGAGAATCTTTAAATCCAAAGTGTAGGCAGTCTGAGGGAAATACTAAGCCCATTATTCATCTTCATTAATTTCTCTATAAATATCGGGTTTTTGGAATATTTCTGGTGACTTCCACTAAACGAAACGTTCACGAAGTGCACGTGACGCTCGAGGCCACCAGGCGTATGACTCGGAACCGTATCGCTGAGTATGGAAAGCCATCAGTGTCATAACCTCTGGTTTTCCACACGTGGTAATTCGATTTTCCACGCGTAGAAATTCTATTATCCACGCGTGGAAAACACAGCCAACGGTTTGACTTGTAATTACCACGTGTTGATATTGCGACCAATTACTCAACTTGGAAATACCACACGTGGAAATTATTTACCACGTGTGAAAAATATCCACCAATGATAGAACTGGGAATACCACGTGTGGAAATTATTTACCACACGTCGTATTTATCAACCAATCATTGAATTCGGAAATACGACGCGTCGTAAATAATTTCGACACGTGGTATTCCCATTTATCCACGCGTCGAAATTTTATTTTGCCCAGCCAATGAATAAGAGCTTAACGAAGAAAGCTGGTCCCTTCAGAATGTCGGAAATCGACAGTTTGCGGCGGTTCAAGTATCAGTTCTCCGAATGTGTTCGTCTAGCTGGAACAGACAATCTGCAACAGGACAGCAGTGTTGAGCAGTGCAGGGGTTCCACCTGAGGCTGAGTCGTATATGTCGACGACCGTACGACAGATAAGACAGGGTGAAAATGCGTGAATCTGCTTTCTGTAACGATTGTTTTGATTCGTAGATTCGAAAATAGAATTACCACGTGTAAAAAAGAGAATTACCACGTGTGAAAACCCCAGTGAAATACCACGCGTGGAAATTATTTACCACGCGTCGTATTTCCGAATGCAATGATTGGGTGATAAATACGACGTGTGGTAAATAATTTCCACACGTGGTATTTCCAGTTCTATTATTGGTGGATATTTTCCACACGTGGTAAACAATTTCCACGTGTGGTATTTCCAGGTTCAGTAATTGGTCGAAATATCCACACGTGGTAATTACAAGTCAAGCCATTGGCTGGATTTTCCACGCGTGGAAAATCGAATTACCACGTGTGGAAAACCAGAGGTTATGTCACTGATGGCTTTCCATAAACATGGAAATACTAGCCGTGTTACTGATCTTCCACTTCACTTGTCTTCAGGTTTACGTGTATCAGTGAACTGTTCGTAGCAAAAGTGATCCATGTATCGTTAACTTTACAAATTTTCTGAATACCGGTGCAAACTTCGACGGACCAAAAGTACGTAATATGAAAACCGATATATTCCTACGAAGTAGGCTACCATCTGCAAATTGTCCGGTAGTTAGCGAGTCCATTCGAATCCTTTCGTCGGCAAAATAAGGATAACCGATGACATTAGAACCTTGATTTTTTTGCATGAAGGTGCATTGGGAGGCTGTTACCAGCAAGTTCTGACCTGACCTACTTTGATGAAAGCTTTTGGTGATTTTTGATGAAAATCACTGATGATTCTGAGTTGGGCTGTTCCCATCGTAATACAGGCAGGATTTCCTCTTGGGGCGGAGGATTTCGAAGAGCTCAGTGCGCGTCGGAGTTCTAATGCCTACTCTACTTCGTAGCTCCTGTGACGTCATCCACAATGCCATGTTAATTCCAAAATACCGGAAATATTGTAATATTAAAACTGTAAATGGAGAAATCTAAGTAGTTGGCGTATTTCAGAGTACAGTCCCAACCAGATCTTCGAAGGAGGAACTTCTAACTTTTGCCGGCATCATTGAAAACTGATGACCGCTTCTCTCTCTTGCAGGAAACAAGCCTATGTTTATGTATACTATACTATGTATACTATGATTTTTTAATTCGGTGCTAATACTGTTATATGGAATATGGAATAGATCTTTGGATTATGGACGCGGATATTATTTATTGGACGACGGCAGCATTACGAGTGACGGACCAGACGCTTGTAATTTCGAGCACAAAGCAATATAAAACACCAGAAACACCCACATGACCAATAGTATACATTGAAAAATCATTAGGAAAAATCCCTGCAAATTAGAAGTATACATTTGATCTTTTTAAACATACAAACCCCCCTATATTTAACTTAATATATTTTAAATATAGAATTATAAACACACCGTTTTACCTTTTTTTTCATTTGTGAAAGGGGGGTATTGTGAGTTAAATGCATAGCTTCACACACACACACCGTATACATCTATCTCTCCCTTGTGTGAGCCTATGACTCTTTGTTAAACATTATTCTACTATTTCAAGGCCATCCATCGTTGAAAAGCATTCATCCATCCACAAATAACCCTTCCATTGTAATCACCCCCTCCTTAAATTACATGTACTGAGTTTAACATAGCATACATGTATTGGGGGAATATACACCTATTTTTAACATAAAACAATATACATGTATCCAGGGCCTTTTATCCCCCAACAACGGCGGGTACCAAATGATGACGTCACGTCATGTGACCAGGTCACACGATTGGTCCTGGTTTCAGCCAGTCATTTACACTACTTACTACATAGCCGGGTTCAATATTATCTATTTACCATGGAGATTTTTATAAATAGAAGCGGACACACATACGATCTGCATACAGCGTATATAATAAACCAGATGGCCAGAGATGCTATTTCATGTCTCTGCAGCAAAGCAGCCATGATTTATCGGAACAGGTAAGATTGGTGGCAGTATCACATATACACTATAATAGACTTCTGAATAATGAAGGAATTCCTGAAGATTTCTGACTACACACAATTATATATTATTCTCACAAGCATGGGTTATAGCACACAGTTATATCTTCAACTCGCACAAGCTGACGAAATGAAATGTTGTGTTAATTCGATGCATCAGACATCGCTATCCGTTTTGTACCGCGTGTTTCTCAGCTAAATGGCCATGCAGTCCGCCGAGTGTTGCAGGATTTTTTAATGGGTTATCGTGATATTCGCAATTTTCAGACCGAGTTGCTGAATATATACAAAAGGTAAATTCTCCGTATGGCCCTGGAATATCTCCCGATGTATCCGGTATTTTGTGCGCGAATCTCAAAATTTCTGTACATAGATAACTTACTTAGAATATTTTGGCCAATTCAGTCAAGTAGGGAACAGCCTCCATAAGTTTTTTAGATTTTGGGAACAGACCATGACGCATTCAGATGAGAGCAACAAAGAGAGATCAACAAGAAGAAAGATATATTTTACACATTTTATTATTCCCAGTGTTACATCATATCCAAACTAGGGTAGCCGCCCTGTGTATGTTTATTATGGTGTTTATTTTATTCATGTGTTATCATCAATATGGTTGCCGCTGTCTAATGAGAAGCTTTTTTTTATTATTATTTTTTTTTTATTAACGCTCTTTTTCCAACTCATTTACAAACATATACAATAATATATTGGACATCATGGACAGAAAAAAACAGAGAAGTACATAAAAACCACATCCTCGCCTTCACGATCTTTACATAACACACATGAATTTGAGAAGAATATTTCTTTACTTTTGCGCCCATATAAACCATTTTTATCTGAGCTGATTGCGTTTGTATTTCACTATTAGGATACGAAATAGTTTTCTAGTATAATGTTGTATTTGCCACGAGTTTCTCAGTTCTGTATTGTTCTTGGAATTTGTGAAGAAGAATATTAATATGTAAGGTAGAATTTTTGAATTTATTGGTATAAATATATCTTTTCGCAATCAGCATGAGGGTGTTCAGCAAGTATTGCTGCATATCCCAGCCACATATTATTTTATCATTTGTGAGATAACACTTTATTTTTACTGTATCATTTAGCCATCTCTGCATATCAGACCACAGTTTTTTAACCATCGGGCAAAGAATCATCAAATGTTCTATACTTTCTTTTTCTTCTTTGCAGTATGAACACAGATTATCATTTCTTTTTCCTATTTTTTGCAAGAAAGAATTTGTACAGAGAATTCTGTGTAGAATTTTATATTGAAAATCACGGAGTTTTGTTTCCTGAGTACTTTTAAAGTTATTTGCATAAGTTTCCCCCCACTCTATATCTGAACATGGCTTCAATATTTCATTCCAGGCTTCTATGGATTTGGACTGCACTGTACTTTCCATGTTATTTAGAACATCATAGAATATTCTACCACCTCTTTTTTGCCTTATTAATATTTTTTCCTCAATCCCTAAAACTGGTGAATGCATGTCAGTAACTGAAGAACTTCTTGCCAATATATCCTTCCAGTGCTTCGGGATCGATTTCAATAAATGTGTGTAGTCTAAAAATGTTCCTTTGATACCATATTTTCTTTTTAGTTCAACAAATTCAAAAAATCCCCCTTGTAAATTAACAATATCACGTATGTATTTAATACCATTTTTGAGCCAGTTTTTAATAATAATTGACTGTTTCAATTTGCTGTTGAGCCACAAAGGTTCGTCTAAAATATCTGATATAGATTTTGGATTAAGTTTGACACGCAGTTGTTTCCAGGCAAAAAATGTGTCTTTCCCAAAAAGGATTTCATATATTATCAATTACTTTATTAAGATAGTCATCACCCATGTTCCATAAATTCGGTGTTTCGGACAACTCGCTGTTTATTATATTTTGCCATTTTCTATTCTGGAAAAGAAGACGTTTTATCCATGTGATTTTCAAACTATGTATATAGTTTGTCATGTTAACCATCCTCAGTCCGCCATGCTTGTAATCAAGGGTTAAAATATTCATTTTTATTCTATCATTTCCTCCATTCCATATAAACTTAAATAAAATCGAATTAAGCTCTTTAACAAATTCGTCGGGTGGGTTTGGTAAGGCAAGAAAGAGGTAAGTTAATTTTGATAGTGCCATTGATTTTATAACTGTGATCTTCCCTAAGAAAGATAAGTTCCGTATCTTCCATCTACTTAGTTCTCTTTTAAGATCTTCTAACTTCGCCAGGTAATTGATTTTCCATATTTGATTGAAATTTGTAGAAGATAATTCCACCCCGGGCATATTGAAATCAGTAACCCAGTCCAATTTTTCGTCTTGACACAGCTTTAATTCGGATCCTGTCAAAGAGCCGATCCAAATTGCTTTAGTTTTATCAACATGAGCAGTGTGACTAACGTCACAGGACCTACGAAGTACAGTAGGCATTAGGATTCGAACGCGAACTGAACTCTTGGAAATCCCCACCCCCAGTTGAAATCCTGCCTATATTAAGATGGGCACCGCCCAAGTCAGAATCGCCACTGATTTTCATCAAAAATCACCAGAAATTTCCATCAAAAATAGGTCAGCTCAGAACTTGTTGGTAGCAGTCTCCTAATGCGCCTTCATTCCAAAATAAATAACGATCACCGATTTAATTTTACATTTTTTTTTTAAAGGAAACAGATTGAATAATATAGGTTCACTAGATTTCAAGCTTTACGTGTGAAAATACATCTACATCTCTTTAGTGGTTTTTAGTGCCCTTGTCCAGGATCAAAACAACTTTTTAAATCACATTATTTTCCCAACAATACACCAAATTTTTAAATATAGTACTATAGTATAGAAAGGTAGCATTTATGTAGTTTACGGTAATTCAACTCGAGACCAACACCTTCTATGCACAAGATAATAATGATTCTATGTGATTCTCCTGAGCATAACCGGTACAAAGACGAATAAATAGCGTCTCTACATCACGTTGTTATCTAGATATATGAGACAACACATTTTGGGTATCGGCAATCTGATGAATGTACTATTCCGGTTTCCTTGTTTCACATTATATTCTATGGCAGTTGATCGGTGATTTTCTTTATGATAAACGTTAAACCACCTCAGCTTCGTTGTGCAAACAGCGCTGAATTTTTGAGGGTATATGCAGTAGGGTATTTTTAGCCGGAGAGTAACTGATAGGCCTAGTCATTAAATGCGATAAAACGCTGGAGCAAAACTATGGTGTTCTATTTGTGCCAAGTTTCCGTCGCCTTTTGAAACGCGACGTCGCCTTTTGAAACGCGACGTCGTGTTTCGAAACGCGACGTCGCGTTTTTAAAACACGACGTCGCCTTTTGGAAAACACGACGTCGCCTTTTAAAACGCGACGTCGCGTTTCTTTCCTATGTTTTTGCATTGTAAAACTCGACACAACGGAACTCGACGTCGCGTTTTCAAAAGGCGACGTCGTGTTTCACCCACGTCTTGTTTGGCAATGTTAAAAGATAGGAAAGAAACGCGACGTCGCGTTTTAAAACGCGACGTCGTGTTTTTTAAAAGGCGACGTCGCGTTTTCAAAAGGCGACGTCGCCTTTCGAAACGCGACGTCGCGTTTTGAAACGCGACGTCGCCTTTTGGTCTTTCAACTGCGCATGTGCAGGTTTAGGGAGCATTTGTTATTAGTCAGCCAGAGCTATCCGCTTGACCATCTCAGAGAATTATAAGACAATCACAATAGTAGAGGGTTCCAATTCTATCAGCAAAACTGTGGGTTACAAGGTTGTCACCGTAATCGTGAAACTAGACTTTGATAGGAGAGCGAAGCAATAAGGGCAGAAACTCTTAACTGAGATTGGAATAAACGAACCTAAATTTGTGGCGGCGTCTCCGGGAATGGTTACACGCTTATTTTCCTATTTTTGATAAAAATAGGTGGTGGTAGCATTGACCTATCTGAACTAAGAGAATTTGGTTTTTTGCGATAGAGTGCCCAATTATTTTAAAACCGCTACATAGCGTATAAATAACTATACAAAGGGTTCAAAGCTCAAATTCAATAACGTATTACTCAACTTGGTAAGTCACTTTTAATATCATTAACCTGAGAAGCACCTGGCTGGAATGTTTTCCACCCATGCAGATCAATCCAGCTTCCATTTTTACACCTGGTGGTGAAAGATTTACAGCCAAGTGAAAATGTGTTGGTCTAGGTAGAAACTGTTTTCACCGAGGACCGTTTTAACCCAGTTGAAATAAATTAATCAATCAACATTTAAATGTCCTCTATGGGTGACACTAACGGCACAGCTTCCACTTAGTGAGTCCATGAGTGCATTGTGCTATAACTGAATGCATAGTGAAATGGCAATTTAAAAGGTGAGTGAAGTTGGACCTCAGTTAACAGTTCACAGTTCACAATTCGAGATGGACCAGTCATTATTTGGCGAAGATATACAAATTCATCTACAACTAATTAACTATTAGGCCTAGAGTGTTCATACTTGGTACAATTAGAGAACTCGTCAAGGCCGACATTTTGATCTGAAAAATTTCCACTTCCGATTCACAGGGGCGTCGCCAGGAACTGAAGTTTGAACTGTTAACTGGGCGCCGCGAACTGTTAACTGGCTCCATAGCGCCAAAACCATTAGACCTAGAGTGTTCATAGTTGGTAGAATTACAGTACTCGTCAAGGCCGACATTTTGATGTGAAAAAATTCCACTTCCGGTGATCAGGGGCGACGCCAGGAACAGAAGTTTGAACTGTTAACTGGACCCCGCGAACTGTTAACTGGCTCCATAGCGCCAAAACCATTAGCCCTAGAGTGTTTAACCTTGGTACAATTACAGTACTCGTCAAGGCCGACATTTTGATGTGAAAAATTTCCACTTCCGGTGATCAGGGGCGACGCCAGGAACTGAAGTTTGAACTGTTAACTGGCTCATAGCTCCGAAACTATTAGGCCTAGAGTGTTCATACTTGGTACAATTAGAGAACTCGTCAAGGCCGACATTTTGATCTGAAAAATTTCCACTTCCGATTCACAGGGGCGTCGCCAGGAACTGAAGTTTGAACTGTTAACTGGGCGCCGCGAACTGTTAACTGGCTCCATAGCGCCAAAACCATTAGACCTAGAGTGTTCATACTTGGTAGAATTACAGTACTCGTCAAGGCCGACATTTTGATGTGAAAAAATTCCACTTCCGGTGATCAGGGGCGACGCCAGGAACAGAAGTTTGAACTGTTAACTGGACCCCGCGAACTGTTAACTGGCTCCATAGCGCCAAAACCATTAGCCCTAGAGTGTTTAAACTTGGTACAATTACAGTACTCGTCAAGGCCGACATTTTGATGTGAAAAATTTCCACTTCCGGTGATCAGGGGCGACGCCAGGAACTGGAGTTTGAACTGTTAACTGGCTCATAGCTCCGAAACTATTAGGCCTAGAGTGTTCATACTTGGTAAAATTAGAGAACTCGTCAAGGCCGACATTTTGATCTGACAAATTTCCACTTCCGATTCACAGGAGCGTCGCCAGGAACTGAAGTTTGAACTGTTAACTGGGCGCCGCGAACTGTTAACTGGCTCCATAGCGCCAAAACCATTAGACCTAGAGTATTCATACTTGGTAGAATTACAGTACTCGTCAAGGCCGACATTTTGATGTGAAAAAATTCCACTTCCGGTGATCAGGGGCGACGCCAGGAACAGAAGTTTGAACTGTTAACTGGACCCCGCGAACTGTTAACTGGCTCCATAGCGCCAAAACCATTAGCCATAGAGTGTTTAAACTTAGTACAATTACAGTACTTGTCAAGGCCGACATTTTGATGTGAAAAATTTCCACTTCCGGTGATCAGGGGCGACGCCAGGAACTGGAGTTTGAACTGTTAACTGGCTCATAGCTCCGAAACTATTAGGCCTAGAGTGTTCATACTTGGTAAAATTAGAGAACTCGTCAAGGCCGACATTTTGATCTGACAAATTTCCACTTCCGATTCACAGGAGCGTCGCCAGGAACTGAAGTTTGAACTGTTAACTGGGCGCCGCGAACTGTTAACTGGCTCCATAGCGCCAAAACCATTAGACCTATGTTTATGTATACTTTTGTCTTTTTGAATTTGGTGCTAATACTGTTATATGGAAATGGAATAGGTCTTTGGATTATGGACGCGGATATTCTCTAATGGACGACGGCTGGATTATGAATGACGGACTAGACGCTTGTAATTCATAGTTGGTAGAATTACAGTACTCGTCAAGGCCGACATTTTGATGTGACAAAATTCCACTTCCGGTGATCAGGGGCGACGCCAGGAACAGAAGTTTGAACTGTTAACTGGACCCCGCGAACTGTTAACTGGCTCCATAGCGCCAAAACCATTAGCCCTAGAGTGTTTAAACTTGGTACAATTACAGTACTCGTCAAGGCCGACATTTTGATGTGAAAAATTTCCACTTCCGGTGATCAGGGGCGACGCCAGGAACTGAAGTTTGAACTGTTAACTGGCTCATAGCTCCGAAACTATTAGGCCTAGAGTGTTCATGCTTGGTACAATTAGAGAACTCGTCAAGGCCGACATTTTGATCTGAAAAATTTCCACTTCCAATTCTCAGGGGCGTCGCCAGGAACTGAAGTTTGAACTGTTAACTGGGCGCCGCGAACTGTTAACTGGCTCCATAGCGCCAAAACCATTAGACCTAGAGTGTTCATGCTTGGTAGAATTACAGTACTCGTCAAGGCCGACATTTTGATGTGAAAAAATTCCACTTCCGGTGATCAGGGGCGACGCCAGGAACAGAAGTTTGAACTGTTAACTGGACCCCGCGAACTGTTAACTGGCTCCATAGCGCCAAAACCATTAGCCCTAGAGTGTTTAAACTTGGTACAATTACAGTACTCGTCAAGGCCGACATTTTGATGTGAAAAATTTCCACTTCCGGTGATCAGGGGCGACGCCAGGAACTGAAGTTCGAACTGTTAACTGGCTCATAGCTCCGAAGCCATTAGACCTAGAGTGTTCATGCTTGGTAGAATTACAGTACTCGTCAAGGCCGACATTTTGGTGTGAAAAAATTCCACTTCCGGTGATCAGGGGCGACGCCAGGAACAGAAGTTTGAACTGTTAACTGGGCGCCGCGAACTGTTAACTGGCTCCATAGCGCCAAAACCATTAGACCTAGAGTGTTCATAGTTGGTAGAATTACAGTACTCGTCAAGGCCGACATTTTGATGTGAAAAAATTCCACTTCCGGTGATCAGGGGCGACGCCAGGAACAGAAGTTTGAACTGTTAACTGGACCCCGCGAACTGTTAACTGGCTCCATAGCGCCAAAACCATTAACCCTAGAGTGTTTAAACTTGGTACAATTACAGTACTCGTCAAGTCCGACATTTTGATGTGAAAAATTTCCACTTCCGGTGATCAGGGGCGACGCCAGGAACTGAAGTTTGAACTGTTAACTGGCTCATAGCTCCGAAACTATTAGGCCTAGAGTGTTCATACTTGGTACAATTAGAGAACTCGTCAAGGCCGACATTTTACTCTGAAAAATTTTCACTTCCGATTCACAGGGGCGTCGCCAGGATCTGAAGTTTGAACTGTTAACTGGGCGCAGCGAACTGTTAACTGGCTCCATAGCGCCAAAACCATTAGACCTAGAGTGTTCATACTTGGTAGAATTACAATACTCGTCAAGGCCGACATTTTGATGTGAAAAAATTCCACTTCCGGTGATCAGGGGCGACGCCAGGAACAGAAGTTTGAACTGTTAACTGGACCCCGCGAACTGTTAACTGGCTCCATAGCGCCAAAACCATTAGCCCTAGAGTGTTTAAACTTGGTACAATTACAGTACTCGTCAAGGCCGACATTTTGATGTGAAAAATTTCCACTTCCAGTGATCAGGGGCGACGCCAGGAACTGAAGTTTGAACTGTTAACTGGCTCATAGCTCCGAAACTATTAGGCCTAGAGTGTTCATACTTGGTAAAATTAGAGAACTCGTCAAGGCCGACATTTTGATCTGACAAATTTCCACTTCCAATTCACAGGGGCGTCGCCAGGAACTGAAGTTTGAACTGTTAACTGGGCGCCGCGAACTGTTAACTGGCTCCATAGCGCCAAAACCATTAGACCTAGAGTATTCATACTTGGTAGAATTACAGTACTCGTCAAGGCCGACATTTTGATGTGAAAAAATTCCACTTCCGGTGATCAGGGGCGACGCCAGGAACAGAAGTTTGAACTGTTAACTGGACCCCGCGAACTGTTAACTGGCTCCATAGCGCCAAAACCATTAGCCATAGAGTGTTTAAACTTAGTACAATTACAGTACTCGTCAAGGCCGACATTTCTTTGTGAAAAATTTCCACTTCCGGTGATCAGGGGCGACGCCAGGAACTGGAGTTTGAACTGTTAACTGGCTCATAGCTCCGAAACTATTAGGCCTAGAGTGTTCATACTTGGTAAAATTAGAGAACTCGTCAAGGCCGACATTTTGATCTGACAAATTTCCACTTCCGATTCACAGGAGCGTCGCCAGGAACTGAAGTTTGAACTGTTAACTGGGCGCCGCGAACTGTTAACTGGCTCCATAGCGCCAAAACAATTAGACCTAGAGTGTTCATGCTTGGTAGAATTACAGTACTCGTCAAGGCCGACATTTTGATGTGAAAAAATTCCACTTCCGGTGATCAGGGGCGACGCCAGGAACAGAAGTTTGAACTGTTAACTGGACCCCGCAAACTGTTAACTGGCTCCATAGCGCCAAAACCATTAGCCCTAGAGTATTTAAACTTAGTACAATTACAGTACTCGTCAAGGCCGACATTTTGATGTGAAAA